>JAHHZJ010005512.1:0-26687 GCA_021437245.1 Aegilops speltoides | reverse complement strand
ACTTCGAGAAGAAACCAAGAGCAGACTACCAACCAAGAGTGCAATGTCAAGTTCTCAAGCCCTCCACAAGCTCCCCCACAACCTCAAGATCAACAAGAGCAACACGACTATGGACATCCTCCGCACCAAGAGGAACATGAGGTTGATAATCCTCCATGTCAAGGGCGCCATCATCACCCTCGACCCCAACACAAGAGCAACGCCACGGCAAGCAAAGTTCACCATGCCCAAGTTCAATGGAAGCAATGATCCCAAAGAGTACCTATCATGGGCATTGAAGGTCGAAAAATCTTTCGTTGACAACTATGAGGAAGAGAAGAAGATCGCTATGGCATCACTTGAGTTCCATGACTATGTGCTCATATGGTGGGAACAAGTCCTGAGCCGAGAAGCAAGAGGTGAACCACCAATAACCACTTGGGCTCAAATGAAAGATGTCATGCGAGCACGTTGTGCCCACCTACTACAACCGCGATCTCTTAAAGAAGCTCCAACCCTCAAGCAAGGAACAAAGAGTGTTGAAGAATACTACAACTAAATGGAGATGTTGTGACCAAGGTAGGGGTACCTCAAGACTTAACTTGTGCACGGGCACCCAGCCTCAGCAGCTAGATCCATCAAATGCTTGCCGAGACCATCTCCGCCTCCACACCAAGCCGCTCAAAAACAAAGTATATAAGATAGAAGTCAAGACCCCGCAAGAGGAGCTTGCCGAAGGCCATTCCGTGCTCAAGGCTACATTACTTCGGCAGATCCCCATGAGAGGAGCTCGGGAGGACTAGAAGATCATGTCGAGAAGACACGCCCAAGGCCTGGGCGAGGACCCGGGAGCGGAAGTCACAGAGTCACAAGCCCCCGGTCCGAAGATAAGGCCCTGCAAGGTGCTTGCCGGGAAAGTTACGCCACGCGCCCGCACTCCACCATCTGCCCACGCCGCCTCCACTTTCTCCGAGACGCTATGGGTGGTCGTGCATGAGGAATGCGTGGCACTCAACGGTGGTGGCTTCGCCGGTAAAGAAGACGCGATGGCGGAGCTTTTGGGCGACGGCGACGGCATTTAATGCCCTTGTCCCTCCCACAAAAGTAGGTAGAAAGCACCGTGAAATGCACTGCTCCCCGACCGCTCCAACTACCACCTCTTTACGCTTTTCCCTCTACTCACGCTGACACCGCTGCCCTTGCCCTATAAAAGGAGGCCCATGCACAACGAGAGGGGTTGACTATCGCTACTCACGAGGGGTTCACCACCGCTACCCTCGCAAGGTTTTCACACACCACTCCACCGCCTTGCTCGATTCTGAGCAAGATCTAATACAACACAATGCAGCAGAGGGTTTTACGCACCATCGCGTCGGCCGGGTAAAATCCTCCTGCATCGCCGACCGTCTCCGCCAGCCTCCGCCTGCATCAACACACGAAGGCCCTGCCCCATAGGTGCCGCCCACCCATCCGCATACATCTTCGGGCGCCTGTAGGGCGCCGAGGTTGCGAACTGATCCGCGCAACCAAAGACTTTTCATCAATTCTCCACTTCGCCAAGCTTCATCGACAATCGCGGCTATGGCCTCAAGACGAGCGAGGGTCGCAGACCATTCTGTTTCTCCGCCGCCACCGGAGCCGACGGCAGGCGGAGGAGACGCTGTGGAAGGGTGGACACCGCGAGGGCGCCGGTGCCACCAGATTCCGAGACAGACGGAGGACCGCGCCGCCTCCGCCGATCCACGCCCATCTCAGCAGACGACGACTCAAAGAGCGCCATACCGCAGAGGTGGTATCCGCTTGTTGGAACAGAACTCGCCGGGGCTCGCGAGATGTTCCGACTTCGCCCGACACGGCAAGCGAAGGCGCCGGGCAGGACTCGCCTTCCAACACTGCCGGAAGCCCGAGCGCTGTCCTGCCTCGCGCCGCCGCTTCCCGCCTCCACTTCACGAAGCGCCACGAGCGCAGATGTTCTCGATTTCCCGCGGCGACAAGGTCGAGGACCGAGGGCTACCATCCAGCCTGGTCGCTTTCGCCAACAACGACGTGGTCAGCAGTCGCGTCGCGCCGCGCAAGCGGAAGGCGAAGTCCGGGCGATAAGACCGGGTGCAACTACTGCACTCTCGCCGCGAAACGAAGACGCCGCCGCCGAAAATGCCGACGGCGACCACGGATCGGACCTGCGGCTCGCCGAGATCAACGCCAGTCTCGACGAAGCGGCGGTAAGAAGATGCCCGGACCACGACGAAGGCCGCCGAGAACTCGCGATAACTGACCAGAGCCGGAGCACTGCGGCGCGACGCCGGCGAGCCAGCGATTTGCAGACGCAAAGTGCCCTGCTCACCCGCGGAACCGAGGCGCGCCCAAAGGCCTAGCATGAAAACTTCGCCCGACGCATCGAGAAGTACGACGGCAAGACACATCCTCGAGTTTTCAAGATTCACACCATCGCGCGCCGGGGCGACGAGAATATTCTGGCGACCATTTCCGCCAGGTTTAGGCCGAACGCTCGTTTGGCTCATGCACTTGCCGGAGGGCTCCATTTCTCTTGGGGATTTTGTCATCGCTTTGTTGGTGCCTTCACCGGCGCCACAAACCCCACGCCAAGAGAGGATTCCACATTTTGGCCCGTAAAGAAGGAGAATCCCGCGCAGTAATCCAACGCTCACCGGTGCAACACAACATTTCGACGCCACCCGCCATGTTATCCGCTCCACCGTAACGGCGGCGAATCACAGATGCGTGAAGAGATGGCGGACCAAGATTCGGATGTCACGAGCTTTATGCCCCGGAAATGCGCACGCGCGAAGAGGGAGGAGGCTTCCGGGAGGATGCCGGCGCAGAGGGAGCGATTTCGACGACGCCGCCTCGACAAAGAAGCCGGCATGTGTCTTCCAAGAAGGACAAGGAATGTGGCTTGCCGCAAAAGTCCGCAAGGAAGCTCCCGCCAAACAAACACAGTTGGCGTTCCGAAGGAGCTTGCCTCGTGGCGCAAAAGCAGACGCCGCAAGCACATCGCAAAATCCATCGACCAAAGGCCACGACTTACAATTGCAAGCGCCGATTCTCTGCCAGCAGAAAGCTGAGTACGAGAGGCGCGACAAGGAGAGGGCCCAAGGTGGCGGAGGAGAACCGAGCAAGAAGCGACGCCGCTGGTCGGGAGGACCTCTCGGCAAGGCCAAACGGCGACAAGGTGATCGACCTTTCTCGAGCCGCGACAAGGATGAAGAAGACGGCGAAGAGGACGTGGAGGATGAGGACGACAAAGGAGCAGGAATTTCAAGGCCACGGAGGTCCGGCGTTGACGGTGGCGCCACACACACTTTCACCGCCAACTAAAGCAAGGCACGTGAGGTGAATGCCAGAGCCGCCCATGGAGTCACGCAGACTTCAAATGGTCCAAGACGCCCATCATTTTCGATCTTGAGGATCACCCGACCGCACTACCTGGTCGGGTGCTCGCCGATGTTAGTCTCGCCCACCATCCGCAACCTCAAGGTCACCAAGATGTTGGTCGATGCGGGCCGGGCTGAACTTGATTTCCTCCGGATCAAGAAACCCAAATCCCTGATGAAGTCAAGAGACCGCCCTTCCAAGGAATCAACCCGGAGGAGCAGCCAAGGAAAAATCACCTTGCCGTGACCTTTGGCGGGAGGTCAACTTCGACCGAAGCTCATTTTCGACGTTGTTTATATTCCGCCCTATAACGGGATACCGGCCCCCGCCTCGCCAAGTTCATGGCGGCTTCCCATTACGCCACAACGTGCTTCAAGATGCCGGGTCCGAAGCGCATCACCGTCCGCAGTGACAAGAAAGACGCGCTTATCCGCACCACCAGATTTACCGATGCGCCGCAGCGATCGGCTGGGATGCACTTGCCGAAGTTCCCAAAGGAAAAAGACGAAGATTGGCACGGCAAGCGCCCGGCCCACTCCAAAGAATCGCACCTTCGAGTGTTGCGCCGCTAGCGAGGACGCCTGCCGAGCTCGCCGCAAGGATAAAAGGATGGTTGTCCACGGAACCAAGAAGGTGTCCGCAGGAGGACGCAATCGTGGTACCTTCACCATCGCTACACGCTGACGAAATAGGAAAGCGGCCATTGTTTTCTCCGGCGAATGTCGGTGTTTGCTTGGCAACCATCCGACATCCCCGTGTTCCTGTGAAGGCATTGAGCACAAGCTTGCCGCTTGCCCCATGCCGCCCGCCGCAAAAAGTGAGGAAACAAGCCGGAACGCCAAGAGTTCATCAATGAAGAAATCAAGAAACTAGAGGCAGCTGCCTAGTCAGGTGTGATCCATCCGACGGGCTAGCAAACCCGCTTGTCGTGGCAAGGCCAATGGGAAATGGAGACTATGTATAGACTTCACGATGTGAATAAAGCATGTCCCAAGGATCCGCTCCTTGCCGCAAATCGACCGATTGTTGATTCCACCGCCGGATGAGCTACTCGCTTGATGCGGATTGCTATCACCGATCTTCATGGCCAAAGAAGATGAAGAGAAAACTGCGCTCATCACTCCATGCACCTATTGCTTCACACGCATGCCGCTTGGGGCCAAGAATGCAGGTCAACGCTTATGGGTAGTGTATAACGCTTTTGAGCCACAGATCCACGTGAATGTAGAAGCTTAATGGATGACATCGTGGTGAAGAGCAAGAGCAAGGATACACCGATTCAAGATCTAGAAGAGACATTCCTAATCCGCAGGATACAGCTTAAAATTGAACCCCGAGAAGTGCGCCTTTGGGGTTCCCTCCCAAGCTTCTCGGTTCTTTGTGTCGCAGGGGATCAAGCCAACCCCGACAAGATTAAGGCCATTGAGCGATCCAAGCCCCAAGGCGGATCAAGGATGTCAAGGCTGCAGTTGTGTGGTGCCCTCAAGAGATTCATTTCAAAGTTCCGCTGAAGGCCTCGCCTTCTTCAAAATCTTGAAGAAGGCGGGACCCATGAAGTGGACTCTTGAGGAGGCAAACCGCAAGACTTTGAAACATTACTCGCCCTCCACTCCAATACTTGTCGACCTAAACCACAGGAGAAATTGTTGCTATACCTAGCGGCAACTAACCAAGTGGTTAGTGCTGGCTTAGTAGCGGAGAGGAGTCCGACGAGGAGGCCACATCACCGCAAGCCACCCAAGACAAGGGGTCGCCCGAAGCCCCGCCCCGCAAGGACAGCCCAGAGAGCAAGGTGAGGGCGAAAAGATGGTGCAGCGTCCGTGATTTTGTAAGCTCCTCTCGTGGAGCCGATCAAGGTACTGTTACAAAGTTGCTCCTTCTCATGGCCTCAAGAAAGTCGCCATTACTTCCAAGCACACGAGATAACAGGGTCACCGCCTCAATAAAAGGATATTGCACAACCTGTATAACAACAGGGATCGCTTGAGGGGCACGGAGTTGTCGAGCTCGACTCAAGTTTGAAAGTATTTCAACCATACAGAGCCGGCTCGCAGAATTTATAGCGAATGGACCCCAACACCGATGAAGAAGTTCAAGAACAAGTACGCCCAACAAGGAGCGATTGTTAATGGGTAATGTACTTGATGGTGCCTTCCAAAGGCGCCAAGGCGCAGACTATCAAGGCCAACCGGAGAGCACCTCAAGTATGTTATCCAGATGCACTTTCCAAGAGAGCGTTTACAAACAACACCGCGAATATGAGGGTTGCTTGCCGCCTCGGATTGCGCCGAGCTTGGGATCAAGAAGTTGACAGGGGGATTCCGCGGTGGTCCGCAAGTTAACAAGAACTATCGAGCCCTTTGATGGAAGCCTATGTAGATGAAGTAAGGAAGTTGAGGAGCACTTTGAAGGTCTCAGATGGAACACATTCCGAGAGCTCGAATGAAATCGCAGACGGCCTTTCAAAGTGTGCTTCAATGAAGTTACCGGGAACCAGGGACCTTCTTGCTCAGCTGACTCAACCTTCCGTGGCGCCATCAATTGGGCAGTCCAAGAAGAGAAAGTTGTGTCCGGCGATTACTTGCCGACGGACCTCCCCGAGGCGCCCCAAAGTCCCTGTGATCAACCTCCGTAACGCCGAGGAACAACCGCCCGCCGATCATCGGATCCGGCGATCGGCAAGTGTTCCCGACAAGACTTGCCCCACGCTTGCCGGGAACCTTCACGGGAGCTGAGATTCTCGCCAGAGAAGCGAAGGTTCCGCAGCGCCCTCATGCCTTTAGTCCTTGTCGCCGAGCCCCGGCTCCGCATGGCGCAGCAGATCGTCTGCTTCCAAACCGGAGAACTTCCCGACGACCTCAAGAGATAGAAAAGATAACCAGACAAATAAGTATGTACCAGTTCGTGGACAACGACTGATGTAAGAAGGCTCAATGGTGTCGATTGAAGTGCATCTCTAGGGAAGATGGACAACAGCTGTAAGAGATTCACGGAGGCATCTCGGCCACCACATTCAAGAAGGGCACTTGCCAAAGGCTTTCCCAAGGGTTCTTTTGGCAAGAAGCCCTCCAAGATGCAATCGCACTAGTAACCAAGTGTGAAGCGGTCGGCCCATGCAAAGCAAATTCATCACCATTCAAGCTCTCCAAACAATCCTTTGTCCCGCCCTTCGGTCTGGGGCTCGACATCCTCGCCCTTTCCCTGTTGCCGGGGCTTTGAGTACTTGTACGAGTAAATTACAAGTTCACAAAGTGGCCGAAGTGGAGCCAGGAGAAAGGTGACAAAGACAACAAGCAATAAGTTCTTTCAGTCGACATGCCGCTCGATCCCCAACCGGATTATCACCATAACGACACACCACCAACCGACCTTCATGCAATATGTCCAAGACCTTGGCGCCAAGGTCTGTCGCTGCTCACCCAAGGAGCAACGGTCAAGCAGAAGGGCCAGCGGAAGTTGCGCGACTCAAGACAAGAACTTTCGCAGCCGCGCAAGTGCGGAAGAAATTGATAGAGGAGCGCCGCTGCCTCTCGTCAATCGTAACGACACCAAACCGAGCCACCGCGACACCCTTTGCTCTAGTCTATGGAGCGTAAGCTTCTCCCCACGAATCAGATATCGGATCTCCTCGAGTGCTCGCTATGATGAGCTTGAGCAAGAGCAATCGGATAAGATGACGATTGCCTCGAGGAGGGACGCCCTGTGCCAGACGAGCTGCTCGATACAAGAAGCCTTGCGCCGCTACCATAGCCGCAAGGTCAAAGCCGAGCCTCGAGGAAGGCGACCTTTGTTCTTCGGGCGGTTCAGTCCGCCAAGAATTCCAACAAGTCGACGCCAGGGAAGGCCCTTATCGGGTGAGACAAGTCACGAGACCCGCGCCGTCCGACTCGAGACCGAAGAAGGCTTGCCAGGAGTAATTCCTGAACATAGAGCATCTTCGCAAGTTCTACCCATAAGGCGCTGTTGCCGTGATCCGCCCGCAACCACCTTTTGTAAAAAGCTTTGCCGCTGCATGTAACCTTTTGTACAAAGCCGGGCGCACCTCGCAGCAATAAAGTTTCCGTGCCTTTGCATTATTTGCCTTTTTCCATGCTCTTCTTTGCTATTTGCATGAGTTATTTGGCATCTTTTCAGATGGCACGATGTCCCATAAGCAATAGCACGCCAAAAGCTACGGTCTGGCTATCTTTTTTTTCTCCTTATTTCTAAGCAAAGAAATGTTCCTCCCGCACAAGTTTGCCGGGAGGAATGAAGGTGAACCAAGCACCCAAATGCTGTTCAAGAAAGAGAAGCTGCCGAGAACGCGCAGGTCGCGAAAGCTGTTGTCGGATTTGTGCAGCTCAAAATTTCAAATTTTGAGATTGCCTTCCTTGAACAACCACAACTTGTATGGAAAACCTGGCTCGAGGAACCTAGACAACAGTCAGGTCCTTATCTTATGCTCGAGCCACTCGCAAGTTAAGTGTGTTATGATCGTCAGGTAAGGTTGTTTGCCGTAAGGCCTAGCCTTGCCGCAAGTCTTTCCTAGAAGCATAAGGTTGAAGACGAGTTGAGAATCAAAACAAGGAGTTGATTCTGCGATCATTGATCAAATAAAGGTAAATATCCCAAGGGATAACTTGTTACGGTAACTAATAAGTTCGGTTCTGCAAAGAAAGAAGGGAAACAAAGATAAAAAAAGAAGGGCCTAGTTCACGGCCCGCCTCCATCCCGGGATCTTGTTCACTTTGGCGATGATGGGCGACTGCTCTTCAAGGCCTCCATGTCCGCTGGCCGGGCAATGCGGGACATTGAGAGGTTTATACCGGGTTGCGATACGATCTTCGCCAGCCGCTTCCATGGTTCCTCACAAGACAACAAAGCGCCTCGGCAAGGCCGCGGGATCTTCTTTGTCCGCAGATTTTAAGAGCGGCGCGACTTCAAGAAGAGGCTGAGCTTCAATCCGGAGCAGGTTTGATCCGGGAGTAAATGAGGTGCTCCAACTTCAGCCCAGCAGCCTCCGGGTCAATGGCGGTTATGAAGACACCAATTCTCGTCCATATCTCGACTGCGGCGGAAATCCTACCGCTTCTATGCCACTAGGATCGCCTCACGGAGCTCTTTTCCTTCGCTTTGGTTTGCCCGGCAGCCGAAGCGAGTCCCAAGACGTAAACTTTCCGCCAAGACCTCGACGAATCTCGGGCGTTTCAGCTGCCGCTTTTCAAGAAGACGCACCGAGCTCGAGTGGTGCGAGGGAATTTCGCGCTCCGGGTGAGCGCGGCGATTTCTTCCGAGTCCACCTTCAACAGCTCCTCCAGCTTATGCTGATTTCGGGCGATCCTTTTGGCAGCCTCCGCGCAGCCGCAGCTTTTCGCTTCTTCAACTCCCCGCCAAGGGCTTGCTCCCGAGCGGCGAGGTCTTCCTCATGGGCGCCGAGGGCAACCTTCACCGGTTGAGCTCCTTTCGCCGACAGTTCCCACCCGAAGCCGCGTTGCCGGCCTCGCTTTTCCAACAACCACTCTTCATATCGCCGGCGAAGTCGCTTCTCCGACACCCGGAGAGCAGCTTGATTAGCACGGAGTTCCCGCCTTTCCATCTCTCGGCGGCCTTGGCGGCAAGGGTCGAAGCAAGCCGCTGCCCTAAGGCTGGATCCCGGCCCTCATCGGCCCACCGCCCCGCCGCCCTCGACGACCTTCAAACTCCGGAGGCGAGGATCTCCGTCAAGGCCTCGCCCGCTGGCGCCATGACGAGGAAGCCCACGCATCGGATAAAGACACCGTGCTTCAAGTAGCACCGGCTGTTCGCTGACGGAAGGATCGGCGATCGCAGCAGCTGACGCCGAGCCTCCGGACCGGTGGTGCGCTTGTTGCCCTCTCTCCGGCGCCAAGGCTTAAGCCGAGGGTCCGGCCAGGGTTCGGCGTCCGGCTCCTCGAAAACAGGAGCACCATCCCGCCACCATGCACGCCCTCCTTCCCCGACGACGACCTCCGCCTCTTCGCCCGGGAGGGGAGGATCTAGAAGAAGAAAGGAAAAGCAAAAAAAACGGTTCAAGCTAATATCCAAAGAGAGACAACACCGAGGAGGCGAAGTCGCAGAATCCTTACCTTGGTGGACGCCTTCACAGTGCTCTCTTGCCGGGAACCATCTCTTGTCGGAGTAGCCGCTCGCGCTACCCTTGGCGGAGTGCCCGCCTTGTCGGACGCTTCCTTGCCGGGATCCACTTGGCGGGATGGAGGGACTCACCGCTCTGGGCGACCTGGTGCTCCTGTGTCCATCCTCGCAAGTCAAGACAAACGATCAAGATATTGGGACGAGATAAAGCTATCGATGAACCCAGGAGATGCGGACCTGACTTACTGGGCTGCACTGGGCTGCTCGACGGCCGGGTCCGAAACTCGGTCCGGAGCGCCCTCGTCCTCGACGAAGCCGTCTGCATCTCACCACGGGCACTTGGCTCTTCCGCCACCAAGGTCCCGAGTCAAACAAAACAAGATTAGCATCAGCAATAACCAAGGCGAAATTTAAAGAAGATGAAGGTCTTGGGGACTCACCGTTCTCCTCGCCGCCTTCGCCAAGGCGGAGAGGTCGATCACACCGAGATGCGCCGGTGTGAGGAGCAGAGACGGCCCTCGGGCTTGGCGGTCTCGGCCGGGGCTAAGACCCAGCCTGGCGGCCGAGACCCGAGAAGTGGGCGAGCCGCCACCCCGCCCGGGAGGCCTCGACCGCCGGGCGCCACTTATGGGGCGCTTGCCGTGGCTTGCCCACGAAGTCGCTCCGCCACATCTCGGGCTGGTCACCCGCGCCGATTTCGGAAGCTGCCGCCGGCGAAGCCGGAGCTGCCGGGCTTATGGTTCACCCCGCCAGCCTTTGCGGAGGCGCCGGGGAACGCTTGGCTCGCCAGAGGCGGAGGTTTCGACGACGGGAGACGCTGCGCCATAAAGGTCCGGACCCGCTGCATCATCGGCGCATCCGACGTTTTCCTCCTCGCCGTTGGTTCGGCTGCCCGGCGCTTGCGCCATGCTTTACTTTTTTGGCGCCCCTCCGGCGCCGCTTCCTCCGGCCGTTTCCTCCGGCACCCGCTGTCATGATTTCAGCCACGATTCGCGGATCCCGGAGTGCCTCAGAGAAGGGACCCCGCAAGGCCGAGGAAGTTTCAAGAACCGGCAGATTCCGCCGCCCACTTGATAGGACTCTCCGCCTCCTCCCAGCGTAATCGATTTCCGCCACGCGCGCCAGCCCTCACCGAGAGGCTATGTACGCGATCTCCTCGATCCGTGGTGTCCCGTGTCAGCCCGCGATTCATCCTTGTTTTTCGCCACCTCGAGGGTGTCAAGAAGTTGATGATGTCACGGCTCAGCGGAATCCATGAACGCCCACGCCGTGGGAATCACACGCCGGCATCATGGCAGAAGACGATCCCGCCACCGACAGAGGGCACCACTTGCCGGGAAGCTCGAACCACTGATGGGCCGGTCAGATGAAGAGCTCCCTGACCATCCTCACCCGGCCGTGGAAATTGAAGTTCAGCCCGGCGCAGCCCATTATATCCGGCCGCCGCCATACTCCCGGCCGGTTTTCCGTTTTGAGGGGGGCGGCGGGCGACGGAGAAAGTCCGCTACCGCTGACGGACAGCTCGCTGCCGGAGGCGGGATCCGGATGAGGGCGGCGCCGAGCTTGACGCCGGAGTCCAGCTCGCCCAACCCGCCCCATTAACGGTTTGGTGCGCGGGCGCGGTGAAGGGTCGGCTCCCCGACGATCCAAAGACCACTCAAGGCCACTGTCCCCACTTGATGCGGAGCTCCCTGCAAGTACGACTTCTTCGTTCGACGAAAACCCAAGAAATCTGAGAGGGGAGCCGGCTCGCCTCGGGTAAAGAAATGCCCTAACAGAGCTACATTTGGGTGGATCCTCACGGTTCTCACACATATAAAGCGAAACCGCCATTGTGAGGACGGCGTGGGGTGAAATCGAGGAGGTGGAAGCCATATGTGCATAATGGCAGTAAGAATCAAGAAAGGAGGACAAAGACCGCAGTGAAAGAAAGTGCGAAGAAATGGTACCCCGGATAGTTGCCTTGAGATCGCCGGTGGGCGCTGGTCCGAGGATGCGCTGAGGTCCTCTTGACCGTAACAAGAAGTACTTGCCCCAGAGTTCGCTCCACGCCGAGTACAAGGGAAGATTTATGTTCTCTCCGATTCGAAGGAAGCTCTTCCGCCGCCGGATTTCTCCTTCTGGTGCCTTCCGCTTCTCCTTCCTTCCGGTTCATAGCGGCAACCAGGGAAGGGGATGAGGGTTCGCGACGCCGGACGAAAGAAACAGCGGAGGAGGTGCGGAGGTGGAGCGCGAGGAGGGTTTTTCGGAGGAAGAAGAAGCAATGAAAGCAATGGAGGGAACCGTACCGCTGCCTCGCTTTTATGGGGAAGTGGGCGGGGCTGCCCGCCTCCTCATTAAGGGACGTGGGCACGCCCTATCCCACGCCAACAAGAATCGACGGCTGGTCACGACGGGAAGGCGGCAGGCGAAGTGATTCGACGCGTGCTGCCACCAAGGCAATCGCCTTTGGGCTCCCAACAGCCGCACTGCAGGTATGGCCCAGGCCCGCTCTCCTGTCGGTGATTAAGGTAGGGGTACCTCAAGACTTCAACTTGTGCACGGGCAGCCCCAGCCTCCCTCGACTAGATCCATCAAATGCTTGCCGAGACCATCTCCGCCCCACACCAAGCCGCTCAAAACAAAGTATATAAGATAGAAGCTCAAGACCTTTGCAAGAGGAGTTTGCTGGAAGGCCATTCCAGTGCTCAAGGCTACATTATTCCGCAGCATCCCCATGTAGAGGAGCTCTCGCCGAGGACTAGAAGATCATGTCGCAGAAGACACTGCTACTGCCACAAGCCGAGGACCCGAGGACCCGGGAGTCGGTGTAGCCTCGACAAGCCCCTGGTCCCAAGAAGATCATGGCCCCTGCAAGGTGCTTGCGGGAAAGTTACGCCACGCGTCTGCAGACTCCAGCTCATCTGCCCACGCGCCGCCTCAAGCCTTCTCCAGACGCTGGCATGGTGGTCAGGTTGCATGAGGAATGCGGTGGCACTCAACGGTGGTGGCTTCACCGGTGTGCGTAAAGAAGACGCTGGCGATGGAGCTTTTTGGCGACGGCGACGGGCATTTAATGCCCTTGTCCCCCTCTCTCGTCAAAAAGTAGGTAGAAAGCACCAGAGCTGCACTGCTCTCAAGACCGCTCCAACTACCACCTCTTTTACGTTTTACCCTCTACCTCACGCTGACAACTGCCGCGACCTTCGCCCTATAAAAGGAGGCCCATGCACAACGAGAGGGGTTGGACTCATCGGCTACTCACGCCGAGGGGTTCACCACCGGCTACCCTCGCTAAGGTTTTCACACACCACTCCACCGCCTTGCTCTGCATTCTGAGCAAGATCTAATACAACACAATGCAGCAAAGAGGGTTTACACCATCATGTCTCCGGCTGGGTAAAATCCTCGCAGGTATCGCCTCGACCGCTTCCTCTCCGAGCCTCCGCCTGCATCAACACATCGAGCGGGCCTGCCCCATAGGTGCCGCCGGCCATTCCATCCCGCCGCCGGGTGAGATGGCCATGATAAGAGCCAATGTCACTAAGATGATGAGCAACCTATGGCATGTTTGTTGAATGGTGTCAATCATCCCATCAAGAAGATTGCCGACTTCCAACCCTACTCCAAACCTCAATGAGCTCTGCATCAAGTTACCAAAGCGGAACGTCATGTGCAAGATGACTTCAAGCACGCCAAGTACTCATCCAAGAACTAAGGCTTCTCAAACAACCAAGCTTCAACGACTCCAACTTCTACCTCAACCAAGCCATCTACAAGCAACGATGATAAGTCGAAGTTACAAGAAAACTTCGACAACTTCAAGTCATACTCCTCCTACTATAAGCAACTTCAAGCCACGGCTTCATCGCTTCACTCCAACCGATGAGACCATCAAGACAAGCACCAAGTGCAGCCACTTATGCGTGGCCGAGGCCACAAGTCCTTTCAATGTACAAACAAGTGCACCATGATCCTCAACGACGACGGAACCTATGACTCCATGAGTGAAGAGGAAATGGAAGCCCTTGAGCAAGTGGCTCATGCACCCCGCTGCGGAACGAAGATGAAGATGACTGCGTCTTTGTGATGAGGATTCGAGCCCCACTCTCGCGGCTCCAAAGTCTTGAATCTTCAACATCAACAAGACGAAGACCAAAGATGCCACATCTTCCACATAAAGGCCGGACATCAATGGAAGGTCCGCAAGGTCATCATCGATGGAGGTAGTTGTCACAACTTGGCAAGTGAAGAACTATGCTCCAAGCTACAATTGGTCAAGATGAAGCACCCGCACCCATACAAGGTCCAATGGCTGTTTATCTCAAGACTATACGAAAGTTGAGTATACGGTCCAAGTCTCCTTCAAAATTGAAGCATATGAAGACACTTTTGAGTGTGATGTCGCCTCGATGTCCGCTTGCCACCTCCTTCTTGGTCGATCATGGCACTTTGACCGACAAGGCTCATTCACAATGGGCGCACTCAATCACTATATAGCTTCAAGATGAAAGGGAAGGAATATAAAGCTACGACCTATGTCTCCTAGTCAAGTAATCGCCGACAAGCAAGCCACCCATCATGGAGAAAAGAGTGAGAAAGTGATCCACCTAAAAGAGAGTGAGGGCCACAAGTCAAAACCGAGTGCCTTCACGATGAGCTTAAAAGCAAACTTCATCCTATTTGCCACCAAAAGTGAGATGAGAGAAGTGTGAGAACCCATCGAGTGTTATGCACTTCATCCTTGTGTGCAAGGACGAGGCACCAAAACTAACACCTCCTCACGCATCTACCTTTTAGTGTTGTCTTCTTTGGCAGAATTCCAAGATGTTTTCCCCGATGAGCTACCTTCAGTGTCTACCTCCACCACGAGGCATTGAGCAATCGAATCGACCTCATCCCCGAGCACCTCTACCTAACAAAGCCCCCATCAAGGCCAACCTCAAAGAAACTATGGAGATCCAATGGCAAGTACAACAACTCATCGACAACGGACATGTCACGGAAAGCTTAAGCCCCAGTGACATTCCGATTATACGTGTTCCCAACCAAGATGGTAGTTTTCGTGATGCTCGCATTGTAGATCCATAGATGCTATCATCGTCGTTATAGGCATCCCATTCCTCACCTAGATGCTATGCTAGATGAACTTAGCGTGCCACCATTTTCTCAAAAATTGATCTTGAAAGTGGCTATTATCAAATCCGCATACAAGAAGGTGATGAATGGAAACCGCTTCAAAACAAAATTTGTCTTGTACGAGTGGTTGGTTAGGCCTATGGGTTTATCGAAGCTCCCGCACTTTCATGCCTTATGCATTTTGTGTCACCTTACATTGAGTGTTTGTTGTGGTCTACTTCAATGACATACTTGTTTTAGCAAATCCATGAAAGATCATATAAAGCATGTTAGGGCTGTTTTGCAAACTCCTTCGCATAAGGAACATATTTATGCCAACATGAAAAGTGCACGCTTGGTGTCGATAAACTTGTTTCTTGGGTTTCATTGTTTTCAAAAAGGGTGTCCATGTTGATGAATCTAAAATTGAAGCAATTAATACTTTGACCCCAACCCACTAATTTGCAACAAGTGATGAGGTTTCTTGGCCTTATGGGTTTCTATCGTCGCTTAGAAATATTTTAGCACTATCGCCAAGCACCTTTGCACGCCTTTGAGTAAGAAAAATGCTCCTTTTGTTTGGGGACCTTGTAATCTACTACTTTTGATGAGCTCAAATATTTTCTTACTCATGTCCGATTCTTGCTTTACCCAACTTTGACAAAACTTTTGAGGTTCATTATGATGCAAGTGGTACCACAAAGCATTGGGGAGTTTTGATGCAAGAAAAACGTAGCTATTGCATATTTTAGTGAACAACTCTCCAAAGGCTCAACTTAACTATCCCATCTA
The DNA here is from genome assembly GCA_021437245.1 of Aegilops speltoides. NCBI lineage: Eukaryota > Viridiplantae > Streptophyta > Magnoliopsida > Poales > Poaceae > Aegilops > Aegilops speltoides. The sequence goes on along the minus strand of JAHHZJ010005512.1, from coordinate 11,333 downwards.
TGACAAAGAATTGTATGCTTTTAGTATGTGTGTTACATGTTTGGGAACATTATTCAGACCTCGTGAGTTTGTCATACATGTCGCATCATGAAACACTCTGGCACTTAAAAGGCCAAACTAAGTTGAACAAGCGCCATGCCAAATGGAGTGAATTTATTGAATCTTTCCCCTATGTGATCAAGCACATTAAGGGTAAGGAAAATGTAGTATGGATGCCCTTTCCCGCGATATGCACGCTTGTAACTCAACTTGAATTGAATGTTATTGGCTTTGAGCACATAAAAGACTTAATGCGTAATGATCCTACTTTTGCTATTCCTTATGCTAAGTGTTAAATGCATACATCTTGGTAACGGTATATCGTTGAGTAACGAGTAATCTCAAAAATTCCTACGCACACGAAGATCATGGTGATGACATAGCAACGAGGAGAGAGGTTGTCTACGCACCTCGAGACCGGGCGAAGCGTTGATGCAGCAGAGGAAGTAGTCGTGACGCCCTCCCGTCCGACTCGATCCAAGCAATCAAGTATCTGCACCTCCGAAGTTCTTGACACACGACAGCTCGATGACGCACCTCGATCTCCAATCCAAGAGAGGTCTGAGGGGAGTTCCACAAGACGACGGTGTGGTGACTATCTTGATGTTTTCTGCCGCAGGCTTCGCCGCTTAAGCACCGCTACATAATACGACCGAGGTGTAATATCGGAGGGGGGCACCAAGACACCCGCTAAGGAACGATCAATGATCAACTTGTGTGTTTAGGGTGCCCCTCACCCCAGATATAAAGGAGGGAGGGAGGTGGGTCACCCAAGGAGCGCGATAGGAGGGGGAAACTCACTCCAAGTAGGTTTCTTTCCTTATCTTATTTGGAGGGGGAAGGAAGGAGTACTAGTATTAGGAAGTAGTACTAGTAGTAGGAAAGGAAGAGGGGAAGGAGAGTGAAAGGCCCCCCCCCCAATTCGGATTGGGCTTAGGGGCTCCCCTTGCTCCTTTTCTCCTTCCTACCTGGGCCCAATAACCATATTCCTCCTGGGGTTCCTGTAAACTCCCGGAGCTCCAAACTCTTCCTAACATTTTGTCCAAATATATCCGTCAATATATCAATCTTTATGTATCGACCATTTCGAGACTCTCGCCATGTCCGTGATCACATCCGGGACTCCAACAAACTTCGCACATCAAAAATACATAAACTCATAATATAACTGCTATCGAAACCTTAAGCGCAGTGGACCCCACTTGTTCGAGAAAGAGGTAGACATGACCGAGACATGTCTTCGTCAATAACCAACAAGCGGGACCTAGATGCCCATATTGGTTCCTACATCTACGACGAAGATCTTTATCGGTCAAACCGCATAATAAAGATACGTGCTGCTCCCTTTGTCATCGGTATGTTACTTGTCCGAGATTTGATCGTCGGTATCCAATACCTAGTTCAATCTCGCTATCGACAAGTCTCTTTACTCGCTCCTGAACACGCCATCTCATAACTAACTCATTAGTTACATGCTTGCAAGGCTTAGGTGATGAGTATTACCGAGAGGCCCCGTAGATACCTCTTCGACAATCGGAGGACAAAACTCTAATCTCAATTATGCTAACTCAACATGTACCTTCGAAACACCTGTAGTACCCTTTATAATCACCCAGCTTACGCTGTGGACGCTTTGGTAGTACAAAGTGTTCTTCCGATAAACGGAGTTACACAATTTCATAGTTACAGAACATGTATAAGTCATGAAGGAAGCAATAGTAATACTAAATGATCAAGTGCTGCTTAACGGATGGGTCATGTCAATCACATCATTCTCCTAACGATGTGATATCATTAATCAAATGACAACACATGTCTATGGTTAGGAAACATAACCATCTTTGATTAATGAGCTAGTCAAGAGAGGCATACTAGTGACTATATGTTTGTCTATGTATTCACACATGTATCACATGTTTCCAAATACAATTCTAGCATGAATAATAAACATTTATCATGATATGAGGAAATAAATAATAACTTTTATTATTGCCTCTAGGGCATATTTCCTTCAGCCTCCCACTTGCACTAGAGTCAATAATCTAGATTACACAAGAATGATTCTAACACCCATGGAGTCTTGGTGCCGATCATGTTTTGCTTCGGAGAGAGGCTTAGTCAACGGGTCTGCAACATTCAGATCCGTATGTATCTTGCAAATCTCTATGTCTCCCACTTGGACTTGGTCCCGAATGGAATTGAAGCGCCTCTTGATGTGCTTGGTCCTCTTGTGAAATCTAGATTCCTTTTGCCAAGGCAATTGCACCAAGATTGTCACAGAAGATCTTCATAGGTCCCGGCGCACTAGGTATGACACCTAGATCGAAAATGAACTCCTTCATCTAGATTCCTTCATTCGCTTGTAAGCCTATGTATACCGGGCTCACATGTAGATCCCGCGACCACGCTTGTTTTGAATCGCACAACCACACGTACTCTCCACCGCTTAATATAAACACGATCCGGGTTTGTGATTTAGAATCGTCTGATCAGTGGTCAAAGCTTGCATCGACGTAACCATTTACGACTAGCCTTTGTCACCTCACCTATACGAGAAACATATCCTTAGTCCTTTTCAGTATTTTAGGATGTTCTGATCAGCCCAAAGGATCCACTCTATTACTTTGGTACCTACACGCTAAGCACATACTAGTGACTATATGTTTGTCTCATGTATTCACACATGTATCATGTTTCCGTTAATACAATTCTAGCATGAATAATAAACATTTATCATGATATGAGGAAATAAATAATAACTTTATTATTGCCTCTAGGGCATATTTCCTTCAATTACATCAAGGAAAAATTATCTTATGAGAGCTAACAAACTTTGTATTCCCTAGTCTTCTCTTCGCTTCGCTCCTTTTGGCAAGAGGCTCATGGAGGCGGAATCATGGGACACTTTGGACGCGACAAGACATTCGCCACGCCTCCAAGAACTACTTTTTGTCCAAGATGTCCATGACGCCCTCACGCTTCACCAACCAATGCTCTACATGTCGCAAAGCTAAGCCCAAAGCTCAATCCCATGGTCTTTACATGCCTCTTCCTATTCCTTATCAACCTTGGGAAGAAATTAGCATGGATTTTGTATGGCTTGCCGAGGACTCAAAATGGAAAGGATTCCGTGTTTGTTGTCAGTGGACCGATTCTCTAAATGGCTCATTTTATCCCATGCAACAAGATAGATGATGCTTCACATATTGCCAATATCTTTTGTAGGAAATATTACGCTTACATGGAGTGCCCAAGATGATCGTTCGGATCCGCGACATCAAGTTCTTGAGTTACTTTTGAAAACTTGCTAAGCTCCCAAGCTCGAAGCGCTTTTTTTTCTTCGCATACCATCCTCAAACCGACGGCCAAACGGAGGTGAGAAACCGACGCCTCCAATTTCATTTCGTGGTTGATCAAGAGGAATATCAAGGAGTGGAGGACTGCTACCCATCGCGAAAAGTACACCTACAACCGCCAAGACACTCAACTACCGGCAATTCTTTCGAGGTAGTCTACGGCTTCAACTGCTATCCCCATTGGACATTCTACCGCTACTACAAGAGCACACCAACATGGACGCGAGTGCACGAGCAAAGCTACCTAAAGAAGATGCATGAAGATACGAGAAACAATATCGAAGCCAAGTATAATGACTCATGACCAAGCTCAATATCAACAAGCAACCCATGATATTGAATATTGAGATCTTGTGTGGCTACACCTTGTAAGGACCCGATTCCCCAACGAACGCAAGTACAAACTTCTACCTCGAGCCGATGGACCCTTCAAGGTGCTAGCACGCTACAACAACAACGCTTACAAGATTGACCTCCCAAGAGACAAGTACAACATGAGCGACATCTTCAACGTCAAAGACCTCTCGCCATATCATGGTGATGACACTTTCGATCTGAGGTCGGATCTTTCCCAAGGGAGGGGAGATGATGCAGCATCCCACCATCATCCCCATGGAGGTGCCTATATCTCCCATTACACCACTTGGACCTATGACAAGAGCTCGAGCAAAGGCTATCGAAGATAAGGTGAACTTGTCTCTCCTAACTCCCACTCCCTACTTATGAGACATGGGTACACTCATGGGAGACTCTATTGTGATCGTGCTTGGAGGAGAGTCACGGATCAGCTACACCTATTGGACAAGGGGCGAGACACCAAGTTCACAAGAAGAAGGCCCACTGAAACTCCCCCATTGACACGACGCCGACCGGACGTCCGACGCCGAGGCTCCAAACGACTATACAAGCCCCAACCTTGCATGCAAGGTTAACGATTAACGCCGACCGGACGTCCGACACTTCCAAATACACGACCGAGCCCCGAACGACCACAATCACTCCCGAGCCAAAACAGCGAAGAACGGAGATTCCGGAACCGACACCAACCACGACGACGACCGCACCTGTCCAGACAAACATCGACGCCGACGCACCGGATGTCCGGACTCGTGAGCTCTTTCGACGACCGATCCGGACGTCCGACGCCAGGCGCCCGAGGTTTGGAGAAGCCACTTATCCTTTTCCTCTTAGACTATAAGTAGACTTCTCCCACCTCCTAGCTAGGGTTAGCGCCAGATAGCTCATTTGTGAGATAGAGTCTCCCATCCATCCAGATCTACTCCTTCGTGAGGGACCAACACTTTTGGAGAAGATCCACTTGGATTCAAGACCTCCTCTGGAGAAGACCATCTTCAAGACTCCTCACGGAGAAGAATCTTACTCTATGTATCGCCCTTCGGATTTGGATCTTGTACCCTTTGTGTTTCGATGATCTACCACATGTGTGACTTTATTCTTTTGGTTGGGTTCTCTGTTTTTCCCTGCTCCTCCTCGCTTCTTCGGTTCTTGGTAGGCTTCACCTCCAAATGTGAAAGATCGGCCTCTAGGGTTCTACCCACATCACATAGGACCGATGGCCTCTTCGTGAAGGATTCAAGAATCTTTATTCACCGCTATTCTTGCGCCAAGCAAAGACGATGAACAACCTAAAAATCTAGACTAAAGGGAGTAAAAACCTCGCGCCGGTTAGGAAATGGATATGCCCAAAATATTATTTGGCTGAAATTAATCAATAGCCAACACCTCAAGTGCTCGGAGGAGAAAGACATGTCAAGCCAGAGCAGCAACCAATCATCAACTCCTATTGCATCATGCAAGTGTTTTTCCGCCGGGCATTACGCCTTTATGTGCCTTCCTCGCCCAACAAGGCTCGAGCTCCAGTCCCGAACTCATAGCCAGGTTGGATTAGCCGGCGCACCGAGCAACATCGGGAGGTACTATCGGGCGGACGACGCGTGTCGTGACATGCCCGGAGGAGGCGATTCCGCCATGAGGGGGCTCGAGTGCTGCTGACTAGTACAAAACCAGTGTACCATGTATTGGGTATTTAGTAGGGCACGGGGTGTTGTGCATTGTATCCATGTCGCTGCCGGATCACCTGATCCACTGGCGCGCCCTGCCCTCAGTGATGGCCATGCCTCCTCCATGGCCACGCCCATCCAACCCCACGGTAGATCCACCCCTAGTCATGCCGAATGTAGTATGGAGAGCACAAGGCCAAGGTTGTCCTCGAGCTGTTCGAGGTTAGGAGGAAGAGGGAGCTAGTCCTCCGCCGCCTCCATGTGGGTGGAAGGGTGTGTGTGTGTGTGTGTGTGTTCTATCGGTCATGCCTTACATGGAGGGCTCCATGGGGTTTTATAGGCCACCTCTAGGGTTAAAATGGTAGTTACAAGGGGGCCCCGTGTTCAGATGGTCGGCAATAGGCCCACCGGTCACCAGACCCGCCAGTCCGCCGAGCATGGGCCCCGCCAGCGCAAGATCGGACTCGCCTTGTCCGTGTCACAGAGTGGTTGGCGGCGGCACAGCGCCACCCGCCGCCGCGCCTCCAAATTTCACCGGGACGCCAGAGCTGCTTGCTTCGCCAAGACGGTAGAGGACTAGGGCTATGCCGCCCCATCATGGGGAGTTGTCGCCATACGTCAGATGGGGCGGGGACCACCCAAACCGGAGTGGCCCGGTCGGCCGATGCCACGCCTAGCCGCCCACACCGAGAGCCGGATCAAGGTTTCTCGGTTGAGGGCGCCGCCCGATATTTCAAAAAGGATCCGGTTTCATCCCACCCGGGGTCATCCCCGATAGTAGTCCACGGTTAAAGGCCCACCGCTTGGGTGGAGGGCCTTTGCGCTACCCCAAGGCCGAGGATTTGTCGGGAATTAGAAACACAGGCCGGATGGCCGGGCCATCCGACGCTGGTTTTGACATCGGGGATGCAGAAACACCACGATGCCGGGAAGCCGGATTATGAACTCGCCCATGGCAAGAAAAAGGCATCCGCCAGTGTTTCCTCGATCCGCCCGCGGGGAGGGCCGCCAAGGGAAAGGACGGAAGTGGCCCCCGGCCACGCTGCGGGATGGGACGGGATGAGCGGGCCCGCAGGCCCGCCCGACGCACGGGATTTATTTTGGCAGACAGATAGTTGTGCTCCCAACGCGTTAATGCTTAGGGCAACGTGCCCACTTAATGGGGGATAGGGCGCAGATCCCACCCCACGATCTCTAGGGTATAAAATGAGGGGAGGGCGGTTGAAACGCCCATGCACGCGCCGCTATCCCTTGTCTTCCCTCTTTTCTCCGGCCTAGGGCGGAGCCTTGTTGGACGCTATGCGCCCAAGCCACAACATTTGAGACCAAGAGATGGCGCCCCACCCCCTCCTCTCCATCTAGCACTCCCATGGCATTCTAGGGTTTAACCCACGATCTCCGAGGGAGTCCGGACTAGGGGGTGTGCGGATAGCCGACTATCATCATCGGCCGGACTCCAAGACTATGAAGATATAAGATTGAAGACTTTCCCCGGTCCGGATGGGACTTTCCTTGGGGAAGGCAAGCTTGGCAATACGGATATGTAGATCTCCTACCATTGTAACCGACTGTAACCCTAGCCCTCTCCTGTCTATATAAACCGGAGGGTTTTAGTCTGAGGACGGACAACCATTACAACAATCATACCATAGGCTAGCTTCTAGGGTTTAGCCTCCTTGATCTCGGGGTAGATCCACTTGTACTACCCATATCATCAATATTAATCAAGAGTAGGGTTTTACTCCATCGAGAGGGCCCAACTGGGTAAAAACATCGGTCCCTTGTCTCCCCGTTACCATCCCCAGACGCACGCCGGGACCCCTTACCCGAGATCCGCCGTTTTGAACCGACATTGGTGCTTTCATTGAGAGTTTCTATGTCGCCACCGAAGGCTTGATGGCTCCTTCGATCATCAACAACGACGCACCGTTGGGAGACGCCCCGTAGATCTTTTTATTCGGGCTTTTGCACAATAACCCCAGCCATCCGAGCAGATCAAAATCTACGCCTAGCCAGTCGATTTGGTCTAAGCTTCACGGCCGACATCCGCCGAGACTTGTTTTTGAAGGATTCGAGCAAAGCCGAGGCGCCGACCACACGATGAGCATGATTTAGCTCTATTGCCGACAAAGGCTGAGGTCAAGAATGAGTCCGCCCACCCTTAGTTCGAGCCGCCCCAGACGAGGACGGTGGCTAGACACCGCCGGGGTGAAATCTGCCATGGAGCCAATACTAACCTTGTCCTTGTAAAGCTCGTGACTCGAGGTGCCACTCGCCACACAACCTCCTACGCCCTACCAATCGAATCTGATTGGGCGCCATCATGGAGTTCACCGCCCAACATCTTTTCAAAGACTCACCTTGGCGACATCCTCGAATTCGTAAAGTATCTCTCGTTATCGAGAGCCCCGCCGGACTGCGTCGGACGGGATGCGGAAGAAGAAATTCAAAGCCCACCCACCACCCACTTTGTAGCCATCGTCGACCATCTAACCGACATGCTAGACTACGGTTCAAGACATTGACGGATGGACGATGATGCCGACAACAAGAACCAGCGCCACGGGCAACCGGAAGACCACCTCAACTCATGAATATACATGGTGGGCACACCAAAAGGAAGCAATAACGAGGAACAACGGACGCCAAGGATAATCCCCAAAAACCAAAACGACGGAAGTGCCGCAAGTCCCGCCGACAACAACACCATAATGACCCACCAAGAGCAGGGCAAACCAAAGGATGACAAACGGCAACCAAGAAACCATCCAAAGATGAACCGGACAACCAACCCATCCGCGGAAACAAGGGCCTAGACGATTCCGGATACATCACCGAGCATAAGAACCTTCACAAAGGCTCGCCGCCATCGCAAGAAGTTTGAAGAAGGAAAAAGGCTCAAAACAGCGGAAGACGATTAATGAGGTGGAGCAGACTAAAATGGCATAAACACGGCAATAGTCACCAAGCAAAGAGCTACCCAAGCGCAAGCGCCGCCGACCACGAGGAGGCCGAGAGCCACCACAATCAAAGAAGAGGCCGCCTGCCGGATAGACGACCAGATGACAGGCCAAGAGCGCAAGCGGCGCCCACACAAGCCGCACATGACACACATAAAGATGTTTCGAAAAGGATGGCCCCCAGTCCATTTACGGCCAAAAAGAGGTCACCAGAAGCAACACAACACGGTGCTCAAGATAATGGTACACCTAAATACAGGGGCCGACACCCGCTTATGTTTCACGATGAGGTGCCGGATCATGAATTTCAGCGATTCAAGCCCTAACATAGAGGCATACGATGGAAAACCACTGAGTCCGGATTGAGGATTACATCCAACATACATATGGCTAGAGGAGACGATTCCACGCCATAAAATACCTACCTCGCTTAAAGTGCCAGCCGGATTGGCTCAAAAGCCTCCCAAAAATACCATTGAAGTTGGGAAGAGCTCGGGACGTTAGAGCAAAATTTGGATTTAGTCCTCCGATGCGGACGAAGTCACATAACTCAACAGGGAGAGTCACAAGAATTGGGACAGTTCTCACCAAAAGAACAAATAGTCGATCGTCGGATGCCGGTTTAGCAGTTTTAAACATAACGTCGAGACGAATGGTTTGCCAACCTCGCCAGAAAAGCTAAGAACAATCGCTTAACGAAGTTTCATGACCCCTTATGCTGGGGAAGACAATGGGGGCAAGATGCAAACCAATAACCCGAGTACATCCGAGATCGAGATGGAAATGGAAAATCACGACGCAGGAAAGATCAGACCAAATAAAGAAAATGGCCCAAAGAACACGGGCGGTCAACGCCAGATTCAAAAGCTCCCGAACAACAAAACACCGCCCTTAAGAACAACAAAGGATGAGCTATCCAACCTAAACAAAATTTTGGATCAGATATGTCAAATCCAAATACCCCGGAAGCTTGCAAACCACACCCACCGAGATTGTTGGGTCTTCAAGCAGTCCGCCGACTAACGCCAACACAAGGCCTGACACGCCAAGCGAGGATGATGATGAACCCCACCACAGAAAGCACCGAAAACAAAAGACTTTCCCCAAGAAGTCAAACAAAGAACTCACCCATGGATAATACGGAACAATAGTGCGGCACCCGCTAAAGACGCTCCGCACGTCCACCCCAAAGAACCGAGATTGATGTCAAACAAATTACTTTCACCACTTGGATTATTCCGTATATTCAAAACCAGGATGGATCGCCTAATATTGATCCTATAATCGGGGACTACAATTTACACAAGTCCTAATGGATGGCGGCAGCGATTTAAACATGCTATATCCGAACACAATCCGATAGTTGGGGATAGACCCACTAAAATTAGCCATAGCCGACTTCCTTCAAAGGAGGACGCCAGCGCCACGCCAAGTGCACGGGTTCTCACTACTAGAAGTTGTGTTCGATCACCCGACAACTTCCGCCCCAAAAGTAATCTTCCATGTCGCCCATTCAAAAGTAGCCATCACACTATTGGGACGGAAGTACCGCTTAACGCAAACGACGCCCTTACACTCAAAATGCCCGTCCACGCATCATCTCATTAAAAGGTCGTTTAAGACTGACATGGCTAGCCAAGTCCGCATAAATAAACTAGGGGCTCTTTAGCCGTACCCTTCACAATAAGGATGAACAATAAGAGCCAATAAAAGCTCAACTCTATCCATTCATTCATACTTTGTTTTCATTACATTTTTTGCACGATTTTTTTCAAACTAAGTTCCTTTACAGATGAACATTAACCCGGATACAAAGACAACGGAGACAAAAAGGCGCGAGCAGGGACCCGACAAGGATTCTTTTGATTAAGACCCCCCGAAACCTTTTCTATCCTTTTGTTGATTCACATCCCCGGTTTTTCACCATAACCGGCGAGGAGGCGGGCGGCATCGGCCGCCAGAAATTTTCACCGCACTGACACAAGGGGCTTAGGCATCGTTTCGCCTCTATCATAAAGACCAATACCTTAGGGAGGTTCGCGCCTTGAGTTAGGGCCTTATATGCATCACCCAATCATGTCTTTGGTCAAATGTTGGGTTTGCCCACTCCGTGTTTTGCTGCCTTACGCTCAGATCATCGCTAACGCGCACCAGGAGAATATCGACGGTCCTTGCCGGGCAGCAATTAGTAGAGAAAGTCAAAACCGATCCCAATGATATAGCGAGAACCGGGTCAAACTCGAGGGAGTCCGACTAGGGGTGTCCGATAGCCGGATTATCAATATCCGCCGGACCCAAGACTACGGGATAAAGATTGAAGACTCCGCTCGGTCCGATGGTACTTTTGACGGGAAGGCAAGCTTGGCAATATGGATATGTAGATCTCTACCATTGTAACCGACTTAATTCCCAGCCTCCTGTCTATATAAACCGGAGGGCTTTAGTCCAGGACAATATACATCTAAACAATCATACCATAGGCTAGCTTTAGGGTTTAGCCTCCTGATCTCGTGGTAGATCTACTCTGTACTACCCATATCATCAATATTAATCAAGGAGAGGGTTTTACCTCCATCGAGGGCCCAACTGGTAAAAACATTGTGTCCTCGCCTTTGTTACCATCCGCTTAGACACACTGGGACCCCTACGAGATCCCCGGTTTTGACACCGACATTGGTGCTTTCATTGAGAGTTCCTGGTCGCCACCGTAGGCTTGATGGCATCTTCAACGCAACGCGTCGTGGTGAGACTTTTCCCGACAGATCTTCAGATTCGACGGTTTGCCCGGCAATTCGGCCATCCGAGGATCGAAGTTACCCCGCCGCGTCGATTTGAAGTTAAACCACGGCCGGTCCGCGGAGACTTGATTCGACGGACTCGAGCCCAGCCGAGGCCAAGACGGGATTTATGGGCATGATCTAGCTCGCCCGAAAAAGGTTTTGGTGGCCGACACGATT
>JAHHZJ010005511.1:0-14678 GCA_021437245.1 Aegilops speltoides | reverse complement strand
TCCATTACATTCTACATTTCATGTCAATCTTATCATCCCGGCTAAACCCTTGTCTTGTTTTCCTAGGATGGTTAACACCGAACAACCCCGCCCCGCCGAGAGCAAGGCGGAATTGAGAAGTTAACCGCCTCACCCTCCTTCCCCGGGAGCCGGAGGTCGAGAGAAACAAACGGAGACCAACCGCTTGTTGAGCGATCGAAAACAAAAGACATCATCGAGAAATAACTTGGTGTCGCCGGATTTACGTTAACCCGCTACCTTTCACCAAATTCCGAGCCTTTCGACGCCGATGACCGCCCAAAGATTTCTCACAAGATGCTCAGACCGGTAGCCGAGGGATAAGGTCACCGGTATCATCTTGAAGGCCCCGCCCCGTGGGAGAACTATATGGCTATGCCGGGCCATGTCATACTTGGGCAGAGTTCGGAGGCTTCCGGAACATCACATTCGGAGGGTCTCATGGATCGCAAACGTGAGGAGTTCTGCCCCCGCCTTCCTGGACGCCATGCAGGAGTTCGATCTTGCACGCTATGCCACCAAGAGGTTCCACGACGCCAAGAAAGCAAGGTTCCGAAGGGACTTAGCCCAACTCCCGAGATCTCCGCCGCATGAGTGCACCCTTCCGTGCTTTAAACAAAGCCATCAGCGAACGGGTCGACCGAAAGCAACACGCAAGCATGGCCGGATATGGGTTCCTCATCCGTGCCGAAGGCCGGGGGTGCCTAAACCCCTACCACCCGATTCACCCCAGGCCATCCTATCGCGCCCCCTTCAGAAGATGCACCCGGCCCTATGGTGGCCAACCCAATGCTCCCGCCAGCCCCGCGGACGGCTTCTGTGGGGAATCAGGCCACTACGCGCCATTGTCCTCGCACCAACCCCAACCATCGAAAGTTGCCGTGGCAAGCCACAGAAAGGTATTCTATGCTGTCGCCACCACTACACGTGGCCATGTTAATTGTGTTTCAGAGGAGGCCCAAGAGGATCCCAACGCCGCTGACGCTTCTTGTTAATTGCCACCCAAACCGTTTTTTCGAACGAGCATCTCATTCATTCATATTCCAGAATTATGCACGCGCATAACACGATTTCGTGACATGCCTTCCACCATGGAAATTTCTACCCGGTTCTAGATGGCAAACTTTAGAGTAAGTCATAATAACGAAATTCGGTCGATAGACTTGTTTTCCTTGCTTTTTGATAGCTCTTAAGTCTTCGAATCAATATCATTTTGGGTATGGACGATGTCCCCATCATGCCAAAATTGATTGTTTTCTAGGATGTCAACTTACGACTTCGAAAGATAGTCAATGTCTTGACCCCAATATCCAAGCGCCAACTATATTCTCTTAATGCCACCATTGCGACTAAGACGCCCAGTCCGTGATTTTCCGGATGTCTTTCCGTAAGAATTGCGTGTTTCCCCCCGGAGATGTTGAGTTCGTGATATTCTCATTCCGAAGCCCCATTTCTAGAAACCCTATAAGATGGCACCCTAGAACTAGCAACTTAAGAAACAACTGATGAGTCCTTGAAAAGGGTTTCATCCGCCCTAGTTCATCTCCTTGGGTTCCCGCTCTTCCAAGAAGAAGGATGGACGGAATGGTTTAGATTATCGACCCCAACTTGGCACAAGAACAAGTATCCTTCCCTTGGATCAACGATCCGATGATCAGCCGCAGGATCCTCCCTTTCTAAGATGGATTTGAGGTTAGGCTACCATCAAATCAAAACCAAACGGGACATTCCCAAACGGCTTTTGTTACCTTTAGCCAATACGAGTACACCCATGTCCTTCGGTTTAACCAACGCCCAGCCACTTTTCCCGAAGAACCAATTTTCATGGAGTATTTGGATAAATTGCGGTTTACCTCGGACATACTCATCTATTCCAAGAACGAGGAAGAACATGAACATCTAAGGCTAGTGTTGATGAAACTTGGAGCATCGCCTTTATGCCAAGTTTTCTAAATGCAATTTTGGCCCTTGACCTATCTAGGACATTAATTTCGAAAGGTATTTTTCAACCCCGAAGCAAGTTCAAGCCCCAATTGACTCCACCGAATCGTCAACAAGTTTGAAGTTTCTTGGCTTAAAGCTATTGTCCCGGTGAGAACTTCTCCAAAGTTGCTAAACCTCTAACCAACCCTCAAGAAAGATAAAAGTTCGAGTGGACCACAATTGAGCCGCTTTGGAACCAAGAGACGTAACTTGCCCCGAGGTACCCCGATTTCTAAGGACTTTGTTATCTATTAACGCATGAAAGGACTAGGCTGTATTCTCAAAGATCGAATTAATTGCTTATGCTTCATGGCAATTACACCCACATGAGGAAAACTACCCACTATGATCTAGAGCCAGGGTCTATGCACTAAAACCCGGCGACATCCTTCTTGGTAACCCGTAAATCTACACCGATCACCAAAGTCAAGTACATATTCACCCAACCAGATTTGAATTCGGCAAAGACGTTTAGTTGATCCGATTTCACTTAGGAATAACTTATACCCCGTAAAGCCAACGCATGGCATGCGCTTAAGTCGTAAGTCTTATTGCAACAACCATGCAAAAGTCAACCACTTCTCCACGAGGAATTTCGAAGCTTAACCTTCATATTGTTCCTCAAGGATTTTTTCCACCTTGGGGCGAGGCCCTTTACGGATCGTCATCCGGCCCAAAAGCAGATAAAGGAATATCCGGATTAAGGAGAAATTTACGAGATGCTAAATGTTTCTACAAATGATCGTTGGGTTGTATATTTTGAGAACCGCTTAGTGGTTCCCAAGAATCGACATTTACGGCAATTGATCCTTAAGGAGGCTCATGAATCTCCCTCACCATTCATCCCGAGACTAAATGTATCGACCACCCAAGGTTCCGTGGACTAGATGAAAGAGACATTGCTCAATTTCGTAATCGCGACGCTTCGTCGTAAAAGCAGAGCATCAACCCGGGCACCCTTCAACCCTTAGCTATTCCAATGGAAATGGGATAAAATTAGTATGGATTTCATCACCGGGTGTTGGGTTAGGGAATGAACGCGATGGCTATACGAAGCCCGAAAAAGACCAAAAACCACATGGGTTGTCAAAGGGACCTTCAAGAGATCCATCTACCTTATCCGATTTCCTTTGTAATCCTATTATCATTAATGAATCCTTTGATGCAAACTAAGTGCCAAAAATCAGAATGGTGAGGTGTTTGCTAGGTACATTGGTACTAATCAAGAATGGACCAACCGAAGAAGATCTGTACCAAGCGTGATTGAGAATCTTCCTGGAATGTCGCCATGACACCACCTAGGAAGAAGACAAACCCTGCACCTATAGCTTCATATGGCCCAAAGGTTTACACAGATATGTGACTCACATGAGTCTCCCTAACGCCAATGTTTTGGAGGAAATCATGCTCGCACCTATGAATATGAGCGATCTTCGAACCACTATGTTCATAGGACGTCGGACTCGACTCAATGTCACATCGATCTAGCCTGAACACATCATATCACTATGGCCTCACGCACGGAACCCAACGGTGTCGCCTTTAGCCCGGGACCGTTTGGCGCTTTTGGCACACGATATGATAGTGTCGCTAGCATCCATATGAAAAGGAGCCCGGCTGACATGACTAGTCAGAAACCCAAAGTGGCAAACTTAGGGACAGATCCATGACCCAAAGATCAACGTGGTTTGTCATCGCTAGTAGTTCCGGCTGTAGCATCGGCTAGCAGATTCAAACCGGTCAGGCTAACAGACTCCGGACTAAATGCGTGACATTTCCAAGGGATGCATATGGAACGAAGAAGGACACATGCCGCCAGCCTAAGTGTTCGAGCAGAGTAAGCTACCATGGCTCAAAGGAGACACTAGGAGACATTTTAAGAGAGGCTACTAAAGATAAACAACTAGATAGTCGATCCCACACATACCAAGCATTTCAATCATACACACAATATGCTCGATATGTGCAAATACAACAAGGCATCACAACATGACTCTACGACACAAGTATTTTTATTTAAAGGCTCAGAGAGCCATACATAGCATACACACAAGTACGGGTCACACGACCCACATACAAGTCATACAAGCATACAAGCCAACAATGAAGTGTTTTGTCCGAGTACGCATAACTAGTAAAATAAAAGAGGCTTGGGTGCCTAGCTATACTACATGGTCCTTCTCTTGCTCAGATCACCACCGGGCCTTAGTCTACTCATCGATGTCAACGCCCAAGAACCCGCTTAAGGGTTTGTGGCATCTTCAAAAACGAATTAAAGCAACATGAGTACAAAGGTACTCAAGAAGACTTACATCGCATCTTACATACATGCATATTATCAAGAAGGGTTGGTGGGTTATTGCAGAAGCCTTTGACTCATGGCTAAGCTTATCCTACGAGACACCAACTTGAAACAGCTTTTAGACTCGAGTCCACTACCCATCACTTCAATACACACCGAGGATCCAACCTCGCCTTCCACGGAGGAGCCATCCTCGCACTCACGCTTATCTTGAGGCTTTTAGTAGTATCCATTTACTTGTCTATGAACCGATAGGCAAACTAGTAGTCCTTTATCATGACGCGCTATTCAATAGATGATGTTAACCCCGCAGGGTGTACTTCTTCATACACGCTCACCACTTATCGCCCTACACGACATGTACTCAACCTTCAAGCGAAGCCCAACGTGGGTGTCGGCCACGACCTACCTAGACACCCAAGTTCTAGTCCAGTTTATCGCCTATTTGGGTTCCATCTATGAGGAGTTCCCAAGTCTCGCCACACCCAAACGATGGAACAGGGTTCCCGAGATACCAAACGGGCATCGCAAACCCGCCACGCACCTACCGTGATCACAGCCCCACCCTACGGCCCGCTGTCCACGGCCTCCAAGAGGCTACAAACACCGTAAACTACTTGCAACCCCGGACGTAAGACTAGGGTGAATAAAAGTAGAGGGTCCATTGGTTTCGGGCCCAATGCATGGTAGTAGCTGAATCTTAAATCACACATACGATCTCAAGTTAAGGATTGCCTCAATGAAACAACCCACCATGTACCCTACATGGCCTTTCATCGATATTTTACCAAATCGTGTTCAACACCTTACTCCATACCGACTGATCATTAC
The DNA here is from genome assembly GCA_021437245.1 of Aegilops speltoides. Lineage (NCBI taxonomy): Eukaryota > Viridiplantae > Streptophyta > Magnoliopsida > Poales > Poaceae > Aegilops > Aegilops speltoides. Next base: position 9,544 of record JAHHZJ010005511.1, on the reverse strand, counting down.
ACTCTAGCCATCACCCGATGAACCGACTGAACGACTCTAAGCATAGGTATAGCAAGGTAGGAACAACACAATCATATGGCTCAATCAACTCCTACACATGCTAGTGGGTTTCATCTAGTTATCGTGGGCAATGAAGTCATGCAGAGGAAATGGGTTCAACTACCGCAGCACACAAGCAGCTTGAATCGCGTTGTCTTAATGCAAGAAACGAGAGCAGAGCAAGAACATGGATTTTATCGATATGATCAAATGGTTGGTTGCTTGTCGACGGGTCGCTAACGGGTATTGCTCTTCGTCGGGTTATCACGATTCTGGGGCGTAACCCGCCGCAGAACACCGATGCACAAGCATTACCAAACAATATGCAACAATATGATGCATGCATGAGACATGGCATATAGGAGTGTGTTAGGCTAATGCAACTAAGACCAGATGAGTTTGAAGCATTTTGAACCAAAGATGCAATTTCCAAACTCATATATGATCATTTAAAATGCTTAAACTTGTTCTGCCATAAACAGTGGGTTAGCTTGCTTAAACATGCATGAAACCAGTACAGATGGGTAGGTTGGATTTTTCTGATCATTTTTCATATATAATTTGTTTCATTTGGAGTTACGATTATTTTCTATGAATTTTTGAAGTTTGAAACATTTTCCGGGATTTCCGTGAAAATAATTCCAAGAATTTAAATATCAACAAGACCGGTCATGATGACGCGGTCAACGGGCTGGTCAGTCAAACGACCAGTGGGTCCCTGATGTCGTTAGTTTAGTTAGAATTTAATTAAAACTAAACTAAGTTATTAATGTACGGGCCCAATGTCATAGACCCTGGGGTCAACCCGCCCACCCGGGTCAAAGCTGGGTCAAACCTCGCTGGCCGGGCAAGCGCGCGGCGGATGGTTTTGGCTGCCCGCCACCAAATGGGTCGCGGAGGCCACCGAGTGAAGCCGAGGACGAGCCGCATTGGCGGAGTCCGCTGGGGTCTGGTGGTTGAGTACGCCGCGGCGATTTCGGCCACGAGTTCGCTGAAAGTGAACTCGCCTGGGGCGGTGCGGGGAGTGATAGTTAGCTCCAACGCCGCGGTGAACGCGATGGACACGGGAGGTGGCCGGAGAATGGCCGGGCACGCCGGCGACGAGGTCCGCGGCGGCGGGGTGAGCTTCGTGGTGCTCGTGGTGCACGGAGCGAGAGAGAGGGTGGGGAAGATAGCCCACTACGCCGACGCGGCGGAGCGGACGGCGTGGTCGGGGACGAACGGCGGCGACGGCGGGGATCCGGTGGCGCCGGGCGAGGGAAGGCGGCGTTGGGCACGCGAAGGCCGGGGCTCGCTAGCTCGGGAGTGGACGGGCGGAGCTCTCGACACGGTGGCCGCGGGTCGACGGAGAACGCGGACGACGGTGGGCGGCGACGGCGGCCGGCATGGCTGGGAGCGCGAGGAGACGAAGCCGAGAGGAGAGGGGACGCCTGGGGTGAGAGAGAGGGGGAGGATCCCCGACGGGCGGGCGAGGGAAACGGCGAGGCAGCAGCAGGTGCGGCACCAGCGTGCCGCTGCCGAGCACCTCGCCGCCCTGTCGGGAGCAGCTCGGTGGCCTGTGGGCTCCGGGGGCCGGGTGACGCCGTAAGTTCTTTTTCCTTTTTCTATTTTTCTAGAACTTTGTTGAATTATTTAAAATACCTAGAAGGTTTCAAAATTCACCAAACTACTCGGTCCAATTGTTGGAATATTCCCAACATGAAACATTTTAGTTTGGGAATATTTGGACATTTGAAATATTTTATAAATTTTAAATGCCCAAATTCAAATACTTATATTTAATTCAAAGACCTTAGGATGACCTAGGAAATTGTGCATCACTTTTGGCAAGAGGTTCTGAACCAAGGCAAAAATGGTGGACATTTTAGAAGGGCATTTCGGTTCATCGAAAATATTTTTAGTAAACCCTAGTTTGTTTCAGAGGGGCCGGGAGTTCGCAATCCCATTTCAGTTTCGCTGAAAAAATAGACATGATGCAACACTCTAATGCATGAACTAGCTAGGTGTGACAACTCACCCCACTCAAAAGAATCTCGCCGAGATTTAGGTTCCTCCGAAAAGGCGGGTACTCAAGTCAAGACGATCCTCCCTTTCCCAAGTAGCTTCCTTCTGTAATGGTGCACCATTGAACCTTGAGAAACTTGATATTATGCCGCCGAAAGTGGTACGCCGGCTTGATCGAGGATACGAACGGGTATTCTCGATATGTGAGATTATCTTGAAGATCAAGCTGCTTGGGTCCACTCCACGGATAGGATCCGAGAAGCAACGCCGAGTTGAGAAACGTGAAGACATCGTGGACTTTGGAGAGATGGGAGGTAGTTCCAATTGGTAGGCAACTTCCTCGCTTGGCAAGAATGCGAAGGGTCCAATGTAGCGAGGAGCCAATTTGCCTTTTGATACCGGGTTTATGGGTTCCTTCGAGGAGTAACCCAAGGTAAGCCTTCCCAACCTCGTAAGTCATAGCCTTATGTTTTCGGTCATATTGACTTTTTGACGAGATTGGGCTGTTTTAACTTTTCATTAACGATGCAACTTGTTTTTCTCGCTTCGGATCATATCCGGCCAAAGAATTGTCTTTCCCCGGTTCACTCGCTAAGAGGTGTTCACACCTTCGCCCATAGAGAACTTCAAAAGGTGCTTTGCCAAGCTAGATTGATAGCTGTTGTTATAAGCAAACTCGCAAATGGAAGGCATTTCTCCAATCCATTCCAATGAGATGACGGAAGCTCAAGCATGTCTTCTAGGATTTGATTGACACGCTCTACTTGACCACTTGATTGAGGGTGGAAGGCAAAGCAAAGGAAAGATGGGTTCCCATAGCGCTTTTGGAAACTTTCCCAAAATCGAGAGGTGAAGAGACTTCCCGATCCGAAGTTAATTTCCAATGGAACACCATGAAGAGAACTATTCGGGAGATGTACAAGTCTGCTAGTGACTAGCGGTTATACTCTAACCAAGTAAGGAAATGGGCTACTTTGGAGAGGCGGTCGATAACTATTAAAGATAGCATTATTCCTCTCTTGGTCCCGGAAAACCAAAGGATGAAATCCATACGATTTTATCCCATTTCCATTCGGAATAGCTAAGGGTTGAAGGGTGCCGAGGCCGTGATGCTCGCTTTTAACCGACGACAAACGCCGCAGCTTAGCAACGAATTGAGCAATGTCTCTTTCATCCTAGTCCACCGTCCTCCGGCGAGGTCCCGATACATTTTAGTGCTACCGATGAATGGTGAGAGGAGATTCATGAGCTTCCTTAAGGATCAATCGCCGAGGTTTCAGACTTTAGGAACCACTAGGCGGTTTCAAGCATAACGATTCCTTGATCATCAATGGAGAAACAATCCGCAACTCCTTTCTTGATGTTTCTTTGATGCGGAAATTCCTGATCTACCTTTTGGGCTTTGATGATCTGATCCGAAGGGAAGGTTTCGCCACCAAGGTGGAAAGGAACCTCGAGGAACAATGTGAAGGTTGAGCTCCAAATTCCTCGTGGAGAAGTGGTTGATTTTGTTGCAACATCAGGTTGTTGCAATAAGATTTACGACTTAGCGATCAGCCATGACGCTGGCTTTTCCCCGGGTATAAGTTATCCCTAAGTCGAAATTCAGATCAACTCAACCCAACGCCTTTGCCTCGAGATTCAAATCTGGTTGGGTGAATATATTTTGACTTTGGTGATCGGTAGATTTCGCAACGATTACCAAGAAGGTAATGTCGCCAGGTTTTGAGTGCATAGACTACACTGCAAGCCTAGATCATGAGTAGGGTAGTTTTTCATGTGGGTGTAATTGCCGTGAACCATAAGCAATTACGGTCGATCTTGCATGAGAATACAGCCTAGCCCTTGTCGCGAGGCGCCGCAATAGATAACAAAGTCCTTAGAGAAATCGGTGGTACCAAAGACGGAGCGGGTTAAACGCCTTTTCGCCTCGAAACCGTGCTCACATTGTGGGGTCCACTTAACTTTTTATCCTTCTTGAGGAGTTCTAGAGGTTTAGCAACTTTGGAGAAGTTCTCAGGGCCATAATAGCTCGCTAGGCCAAGGAAACTTCGAACTTGCTTGACCGACCGGTGGAGTCCAATTAAGGACGGCTTGAACTCGCCGGGTTGAAAAGAATACCTTTACCAAAATTACATGTCCTAGATAGGTCACTCCGCAGCCAAAATTCGATTTTGAAAATCCTTGGCATAAAGGCGATGTCTCAAGTTTCATCAACACTAGCCTTAGATGTTCGCATGTTCTTCCTCGTTTAGAGTAGATGAGTATATCATCGAGGTAAACCACAACAATTTATCCAAATACTCCATGAAGATTGAGTTCATTAACCGGAGAACGTTGGGGCGCTGGTTAGACCAAGGACATGACGGTGTACTCAGATACGTAACGAGTAACAAAGGCCGCTTTGGGAATGTCCCTGCTTCAATTTTGATTTGATGGTAGCCTAACCTCAAATCCATCTTAGAGAAGACCGAGGATCCCGGAAGCTGATCATATAGATCGTTGATCCCGGGAGCGGATACTTGTTCTTAATCGTGACCAAGTTAACGGGTCGATAATCTACAACCATCCGTCCGGCATCATCCTTCTTCTTGACGAAGAGGACGGGCAAGGCCCAAGGAGATGAACTAGGACGGATGAAACCCTTTTTCAAGGACTCATCGAAGTTGTTTCTAAGTTCGCTAGTTCTAGGGTGCCATCTTATAGGGTCTTCGAAATTGGGACAGCTCTCGAATAAGTTCTATCACAAACTCGACATCTCTGCCGGTGACACCCGCAATTTTCCGAAAGACATCCGGAAAGTCACGACTACCGAACGCCTTTCGAGGTCCGCAATGGACCGCATTAAGAGAGTATAGTTGGCGCTTGATATTCGGGTCAAGACATTGACTATCTTTCCCGAGGGGTGCGAAGTTGAACAGTCCTAGAGAAACAATCAATCTTGGCATGATGGGTGACATCCACCCATACCCAAGATGATATTTATATCCCAAGATTTGAGAGCTATCAACGATGCAGGAAAACAAGTCTATCGACTGAATTTCATTTCCATGGCTTACTCTAGAAGTTTGCCATTTGATCCCGGTTTGAATTACCATGGAGGTGGGCATATCATTGAATGCGGTTGTGCGTTAGCATAGCTTTTGATATGAATGAATGAGATGCTCCAAGATTAAAAGAACGGATGCCGGTGGCAATTAACAAGAAGCGCATCGAGCACGACGCTGGGATCCTCTTGGGCCTCCTCACCGAGACACATTAACATGGCCACGCAAGGGTGGCCCTTGGCATAGAACACCTTTCCCGCTGGTTGCCACGCCAACAGCTTTTGCGTCGGTTGGGTTGGTCTGGGACAACCGCGCATTAGTGGCCTGATTCCCCACACTTGAAGCACGCCACGGGCTGGCGCAGAGGAGCGTTGTTGGTTGGCCCACCATAGGGCTTAGCTGGTGCATACGCTGAATCGGGCGAGGCGCCGAAGGATGGCCTGTGAATGGTGTGGCAAGATAGGCACCCACACAGGCGCTTGGTGGTCCAAAGACCAATGAGGAACCCATATCACCACCATGCTTATGTTGCTTCAAGTCACCACCTGGCCAGCAGATGGCTTTGTTAACAAGCTTCGAAAGAGGTGCACCTATGCAAAGGAGATCTCGGCGGTTCGGGCTAAGTCCCTTGCGGAACCTTGCCTGCTTTTCGCCGTGGAGACCCTTTCGCGATAGCCAGAGGTTACCGAACCTCATCAGGCGCCCACGAGAGACGGCCTTGGGTGAAACGCAAACTCCTCACGCTATTTATCCATGAGACCTCCAATGTGATGTTCACGAAAGCCTCGCTGAATTCTGCCCAAGTAGTGACATGGCCAATCGGGCGATAGCCAATAGTTCTCCCACCTGAGATCAAGGGGCCTTCAAGATGATATGCAGCAAAGGTGACCTTGTCACCCAAACAAAGGCGTAACGAGCCAGAGTAATGCCGGGTCCATCCCGAGAGGCTCGACGGAGGTGGAAGGTAGGGGTGTAACTTTGAAGTCACGAGCGACACCAAGTTATTTCTCCGATGATGGGCTGTGTTCTGTTCGATACGCCCAAAACGGTTGGTCTCTGCTTGTTTCTCTCGCCTAAGATAACTTCGCCGAGAAGGAGGGGAGGCAGGTTCGCCTCCAACTCTCTGCTTTCGCCTGCTCAAGGGAGCAGGTTGTTATGGTGTTAACCATCCTAGGAAAACAAGACAAGGATTTAGTCCAGATGGCAAGATTCTCGACATAGAAATGTAGAATGTAAGGATAACTTGGAATGCAAGATGATCATCCGTATGACATGGTAGATACGAAACTGCTCTTTATTCCATTGTCATACACACCATACAAGGTTTAGTACAAGCCCAAAAAGTACTACTACGGTGAAAGGAAGATTACATCTCATCAAGGCATACCAAGCTCCTATACATTATTTTTGTTACACCTCCGGATTAGTACACACTAAGTCATATTCCACGAAGTCACGCAGACGGTGGAAATACAACCATTACAATACTAGTGGGACTACTACTAACTCGACGCCTCCGTAGTAGTTCTCATAGAAGTCTCCTCCAAACTCCGGGAGTTCAACGTGATGTCCGGGAACAACGGGTCCCGAGGAGCCTGGGACCATAAGGGCATGGGTGAGGTCTTGACCTACGAACGGTGGCATGCGAGGACCACGAGGTGGGTGATGCCCCCACATCACGCCAATCCATCATTCCCAGAAAGCGATCTAACAGATAGTGTCTCTCATATCCATATATCCAATTTGAACACTGCAAAACGAGTCAAGGTGGCCAAGGATCGACGGGCCAAGAGCTCCATCCTCAAGGCCCGACTCTTGTCCTTGTCCTCGAAAGCAGCTCGGCGGTAGTATCGGGTTAGTGAGTCCTCCCGACCGAATCAGATAGATGGCTCAAGATAACCAAACGCCCAGAAGTGAACCCGATATACCGAATTCGTGTTTGGAGCAGCCCAGCCTCACTCGCATGATGGTCATCATAGAAGGCATCTTGCACCGCCATATCAATAGTAACACCAAGCCCATAGGAGCTGGAAGGGCCTCGTGGAACCAGGATAAGAGGGAAACACCGACAGTAAAGATAACGACTTTGATTAAAGTCTCGACATCGCTTCAATCGTATCGGATACCAACGATATCCCGCTCGATCATAACCTTAACTAGCATCGCTGTATGACCGTCACACCAATGCATCCGGGTCGATTTAACCACTTGATTTTGGTCACGAAAGGCATCCGAAGCATAAGCACAATGCAAAGACATTAGAATTACTGGCAGAATTTGGACAGCATAACGACTGTAAATGCTCAAAGGATTGAGACATTTTACAAAGAATTGCATAGCCACTCAACAATATCATATCAAGGTTCTGGGTCCAATTTAGTAACATAACAGGAGGTAAAACTGAACCAGGCTTGTAACCATCAAACCTACAAGGTACTACTGATTAGTAACATGTGAGCCTAATAGAGAGAAAAGATCCTAATCCTTAACCCCCGATGGAAGAATGGACTGACTCGGATCAGAATGTCATGAGGTAAAGGAGTAAAAAGAGCCTTACGTACCATCCCACAATCAATTCCCCTTCATATAACTAAAGCATTTCTAGACTCAACATCGACTCGCTTTGGCTTGAGAACTCCACAGCAGTCCGCTCGATGCCAACGCTGTCAGACTCCCGACTCAATGTCACATCGATCTAGCCTAGAACACATCATATCACTTTATGCGCTCACGCACGGTAACTCCAACGGGTGTCGCCTTTACCTTAGCCCGGGACCGCTTATGCCTTTTGGCACACGATATGATAGTGTCGCTAGCATCCATATGAAAAGGAGCCCTTCTTTGCTCAGATCACCACCGGGCCTTAGTCTACTCATCGATGTCAACGCTTCACGAAGAACCCGCTGAAGGGTTTGTGGCATCTTCTAAAAACGTAATTAAAGCAAAATGAGTACAAAGGTACTCAAAGAAGACTTACATCGACCCTACATACATGCATATTATCAAGAAGGGTTGGTGGGGTTATTGCAAAGAAGCCAGCTTTGACTCATGGCTAAGCTTATCCCACGAGACACCAACTTGAAACAGCTTTTATGACTCGAGTCCACTACCCATCACTTCAATACACTCACCGAGGATCCAACCCCGCCTTCCTACGGAGGAGCCATCCTCGCACTCACGCTTATCTTGAGGCTTTTAGTAGTATCCATTTACTTGTCTATGAACCGTATAGGCAACCAAGTAGTCCTTTATCATGACGCGCTATTCAATAGATGATGTTAACCCGCAGGGTGTACTTCTTCATACACGCTCACCACTTATCGCCTACACGACATGTACTGCAACCTTCAAGCTGAAGCCCAACGGGTGTCGGCCACGACCTACCTAGACACCCAAGTCTCTAGTCCGTGTTTATCGCCTATTTGGGTTCCATCTATGAGGAGTTCCGCCAAGTCTCGCCACAGCCCCAAACGATGTGAACAGGTTCCCGAGATACCAAACGGCATTCGCTAACCCGCCAGCACTCACCGGATCACAAGCCTCACCCCTTACGGCCAGCGCCACGGTCCTCCAAGAGGGCTACAAACACCGTAAACTACTTGCAACTCCCCGGATGTAAGACTAGGTGAATAAGAAGTCAGAGGGTCCATTGGTTTCGGGCCCAATGCATGGTAGTAGCTGAATCTTAAATCACACATACAGATCTCAGTGCTTAAGGACGGCCTCAATGAAACAACCCACCATGTACTCCTACATGGCCTTTCATCGATACCTTTACCAAATCGTGTTCAACACCTTACCTCATACCGACCGATCATTTCACTCTAGCCATCACCCGATGAACCAGACTCGACACGACTCTAAGCATAAGGCATAGCAAGGTAGGAACAACACAATCATATGGCTCAATCAACTCCTACACATGCTAGTGGGTTTCATCTAGTTACGTGGCAATGACAGTCATGCAGAGGAAATGGGTTCAACTACCGCAGACACAGCAGCTTGAATCGCGTTGTCTTAATGCAAAACGAGAGCAGGAGCAAGAACATGGGATTTTATCGATATGATCAAATGGTTGGTTGCTTGTTCGACGGGTCGTCGCACGGTATTGCTCTTCGTCGGTTATCACGTATTCAAGCGTAACCGCCGCAGAACACCGATACACAAGCATTACCAAACAATATGCAATAATATGATGCATGCATGAGACATGGCATATATGAGTGTGTTAGGCTAATGCAACTAAGACCGATGAGTTTGAAGCATTTTGAACCAAAGATGCAATTTCAAACTCATATATGATCATTTAAAATGCTTAAACTTGTTCTGCCATAAACAGTGGGTTAGCTTGCTTAAACATGCATGAAACCAGTACAGATGGGTAGGTTGGATTTTTCTGATCATTTTTCATATATAATTTGTTTCATTTGGAGTTACAGATTATTTTCTATGAA
>JAHHZJ010005510.1:0-12472 GCA_021437245.1 Aegilops speltoides | reverse complement strand
AACAGACTCCGGGACTAATGCGGACATTTCCGGGGATACGAACGAAGAAGGACAATGCCCCAGCCTTGTTCCGAGCAAGAGAAGCTACCATGGCTCGGAGACACTAGGAGACATTTTAAGAGAGGCTACTAAAGATAAACAACTAGATAGTCGATCCCACACATACCAAGCATTTCAATCATACACACAATATGCTCGATATGTGCAAATACAACAAGGCATCACAACATGACTTAACGACACAAGTATTTTATTTAAAGGCTCAGAGAGCCATTCATAACATACACAAAGTACGGGTCACACGACCCACATACAAGTCATAAAGCATACAAGCCAACAATGAAGTGTTTTGTCCGAGTACGCATAACTAGTAAAATAAAAGAGGCTTGGGTAAGCCTAGCTATACTACATGGTCCTTCTCTTGCTCAGATCACCACCTGGCCTTAGTCTACTGCCGATGTCAACGCTCACGAAGAACCCGCTTAAGGGTTTGTGGCATCTTCCAAAAATGTAAATTAAAGCAACATGAGTACAAAGGTACTCAAAGAAGACTTACATCGCACCCTACATACATGCAATTATCAAGAGGGTTGGTGGAGTTATTGCAGCAAGCCACTTTGACTCATGGCTGCTTATCCCACGAGACACCAACTTGAAATAGTTTTATGACTCGAGTCCACTACTCATCACTTAATACACCACCGAGGATCCAACCCGCCTTTCCTACGGAGGAGCCATCCTCGACTCACGCTTATCTTGAGGCTTTTAGTAGTATCCATTTACTTGTCTATGAACCGATAGGCAACCAAGTAGTCCTTATCATGACGCGCTATTCAATAGATGATGTTAACCCGCAGGGTGTACTCTTCATACATGTTTCACCACTTAGCGCCCTGGACACGCCATGTGCTCGGCAGACTTCAAGCTTAAAACCGACGGGTGTAGACCACGACCTACCTAGACACTCAAGTCTCTAGTCCAGTTTATCGCCTATTTGGGTTCCATCTATGAGGAGTTCCGCCAAGTCTCCACAGCCCCAAACGATGTGAACAAGGTTCCCGGATACCAAACGGGCATCCCGACACCCGCCACGCATTCCATCAGATCACAGCCCACCCTTACGGCCATGTCCACGGCCCCAAGAGGCTACAAACACCGAAACTACTTGCAACCCCGGACAGAGGACTAGCTGAATAAGAAGTCGAGGGGTCATATTTCAGGCCCAATGTATGGTAGTAGCTGTTTTAAATCACACATACAGATCTAGGTTAAGGACGGCCTCAATGAAACAACCCACCATGTACTCCTACATGGCCTTTCATCGATACCTTTACCAAATCGTGTTCAACACCTTACTCGCATCGACTGATCATTTCACTCTAGCCATCACCCGATGAACCAGACCGACACGACTCTAAGCATAGCAGGATAGCAAGGTAGGAACAACACAATCATATGGCTCAATCAACTCCTACACATGCTAGTGGGTTTCATCTAGTTATCGGGCAATGACAGTCATGCAGAGGAAAGGGTTCAACTACCGCAAAGACACAGCAGCTTGAATCGCTTGTCTTAATGCAGAAACGAGAGCAGGAGCAAGAACATGGGATTTTATCGATATGATCAAATGGTTGGTTGCTTGTTCGACGGTCGTTACACGGTATTGTTCTTCGTCGGTTATCACGATTCCTGGCCGAACCGCCGCAGAACACCGATACACAAGCATTACCAAACAAGATGCAACAATATGATGCATGCAATGAGACATGGCAAATGAGTGCTTTTAATGCAACTAAGACCAAATGAGTTTGAAGCATTTTGAACTATGGATGCAATTTCCAAACCCATTATGATCATTTAAAGTGTTTAAACTTGTTCTGCCATAAACAGCAAGTTAGCTTCTAAACATGCATGAAACCTGTACAGATGGAAAGATTGATTTTTCTGATCATTTTTCATATATAATTTGTCTCATTTGGAGCTATGGTTGATTTTATATGAATTTTGAAGTTTGAAACATTCCGAATTTCTGTAAAAATAATTCCAAGATTAAAATATCACACAAGATCGCCATGATGACGTGGGGTCAACGGGCTGGTCAGTCAAACCACCAAGGTCCCGATGTGCGGGGTTAGTTTAGTTAGGATTTAATTAAAACTAAACTAGGTTAATTAGCGTCGGGCCCACATGTCATAGACCGGGGGTCAACTCGGCCCACCCGGGTCAAAACCGGGTCAAACCCATCGCTTAGTCACGGGCGAAGACGGGCGGGCGAAGTGGTTTTGGCTGCCCGCCACCAAATGGGGCGCGAGACCACCGAGTGAAGTCGAGGACTAACCGCACTCTTGAGTCCGCGGCTTGGTGGCGGGTTCGCCGCGCGATTTTGGCGCCACCGAGCTCGGGTGAAAACGAACTCGGCTGGGTGTGCGGGTGCGGGAGTGCTTGGTTAGCACCGCGGATGTGGTGAACGCTGGGACACGGGAGAAGGCGGAGGTGGCGGAGCACGCCGGCGACGAGGTCCGGCGGGGCAGGCGGCGATCTCGTGGCGCTGCCGGTGCACGGAGCGAGAGAGAGGGTCGGGAGGTAGTTCACAGCCGACGCGACGTGCAGACGGCGGGTCGGGGACGAAGCAGCGCGACGGCGTTGAAGGGGATTCCGGCGCGGGCGACGGGCGAAGGGTCGGCGGCGTTTCGGGCACGCGAAGGCCGGGGCCGGCTAGCTCGGCGAGTCGACGACGGCGGAGTTTCGGACACGGTGGCGCGGGTGGTTGACGGAGAACGCGGCTACGACGGGGAAGCGGCGACGGTGGCGCCTATGGCGTGGGGGAGCGAGGGAGGCGAGCCGAGAGGAACGGGGCGCTCGGGGTGGGAGAGCGAGGGCGATCCTCGACGGGCAAGGCGAGGGAAACGGCGAGACGAGCAAAGGTGGCACCATGCGTGCTCGCCGCCGAGCACTCGTGCCCGCCTGCGCAGCAGCCATAAGGCCGGTGGTCTGGCCAGTGGGGCATAGTGGGCCGAGGCGCCGTAAGTCCTTTTCGCTTTTTTTTCTATTTTCCCGCAACTTTGTTGATTTATTTAAAATACCAAAGGTTTAAAATTCACCAAACTACTCGTCCATTGTTGGAATATTTCCAACATGAAACATTTTAGTTTGAGATATTTGGACATTTGAAATATTTTATAAATTTTAAATGCCCAAATTCAAATAGCTATGATTTAATTCAAAGACCCGGATGACCTAGGAAATTGTGCATCACTTTTGGCAAAGCTTCGACCAAGACAAAATGATGGACATTTTAGAAGGGCATTTCGGTTCATCGAAAATATTTTTAGTAAACCCTAGTTGTTTCAGAGGGGGTCGGGTTCCGCAATCTTTCTGCTGAAAAAATAGACATGATGCAACACTCTAATGCATGAACTAGCTAGGTGTGACAACTCACCCCCACTCAAAAGAATCTCGCCCGAGATTTAGGTTCCTCCAAAGAGGGCGGGTACTCAAGTCAAGACATCCTCCTTTCCCAAGTAGCTTCTTCGTAATGGTGCCACCATGAACCTTGAGAAACTTGATATTATGCCGGAGTGGTACGCCGCTTGATCGAGAATACGAACGGATATTCTCGATATGTGAGATTATCTTGAAGATCAAGCGCTGTGGTCCACCTCCACGGATAGGATCCGAGAAGCAACGCCCGAGTTGAGAAACGGGAAGACGCGGACTTTGGAGAGATGCGGAGGTAGTTCCAATTGGTAGGCAATTCCTCGCTTGGCAAGAATGCAAAGGGTCCAATGTAGGAGGAGCCAATTTGTTTGATATCAAACGATGGGTTCCTTCAGAGGAGTAACCGGGCCTTCGCCAACCTCGTAAGTCATAGCCTTATGTTTTCGGGTCATATTGACTCTTTTGACGAGATTGGGTGTTTTTTTTCACAACGATGGAACTTGTTTCTTCCGCTTCCTGATCATATCCCGCCAAAGAATTGTCTTTCCCTTTCCGACCGTTAAGAGGTGTTCGACACCTTCGCCCATAGAGAACTTCAAAAGGTGCTTTGCCCCTAGATTGATAGGTTGTTATAAGCAAATCCAATGGAAGGCATTTCCCCAATCCATTTCAATGAGATAAAAGGCTCAAGCATGTCTTCTAGGATTTGGTGACGGTTTCACTTGACCACTTGATTGAGGGTGAAAAAGGTAAAGGAAAGATGGGTTCCATAGCTTGGAAACTTTCCCAAAATCGAGAGGTGAAGAGACTTCCGATCCAAGTTTATTTCCAATGGAACACCATGAAGAGACACTATTCGAGAGATGTAAATCGCTAGCGACTAGCGGTTATACTCGCCAATGTAAGAAATGGGCTACTTTGGAAAGGCGGTCGATAATCTATTAAAGATAATTATTCCTCTCTTGGTCCCGGAAAACCAAAGGATGAAATCCATACAATTTTATCCCATTTCCATTCAGAATAGCTAAGGGTTGAAGGGTGCCCAAAGGCCGCTGATGCTCGCTTACACCATTTACACGCCGCAGCTTAGCAACAAATTGAGCAATGTCTCTTCATCCTAGTCCACCGTAACCTCCGCGAGGTCCCATACATTTTAGTGCTACCGATGAATGGTGAGAGGAGATTCATGAGCCCAAGGATCACGCAGTAAAGGATTTTTGGGAACCACTAGGCGTTCTCAAAATATACAACACCATGATCATTTGTAGAGAAAATTTAGCATCTCCGCTAGCAATGTTCTCCTTAATCCGGATATTCCTCTATCTGCTTTTGGGCAGCGTGACTTGATCCATAAGAGTAGGTTTCGCCACCAAAGTGGAAAGGAACCCGAGGAACAATGGAAGGTTGAGCTCCAAATTTCGTGGAGAAGTGGTTGACTTTTGGCAACATGTTGTTGCAATAAGATTTACGACTTAGCGATCCGCCATGACGCGGCTTTTCCGGGTATGTTATCCCTAAGTCAAATTGAGATCAACTCAACCCAACGCTTTGCCCGAGATTCAAATCTGGTTGGGTGAATATATATTTCAGATTTGGTGATCGGTAGATTTCGCAACGAACCAAGAAGGTAATGTCGCCAGGTTTTGAGTGCATAGACTACCCGCAAGCTCTAGATCATGAGTAGGGTAGTTTTCCATGGGGTGTAATTGCCGTGAACCATAAGCAATTACGGTCGATCTTGCATGAGAATACAACCTAGTCCTTGTCGCGAGGCCCGAATAGATAACAAAGTCCTTAGAGAAATTGTGGTACCAGACGGAGGAGGTTAAACGCCTTTTTCGCCTCGAAACCTGCTCACATTGTGGAGTCCACTCAACTTTTTATCTTTCTTGAGGAGTTCCTTAGAGGTTTAGCAACTTTGGAGAAGTTCTCGATTGCCGGGCGCAATAGCTCCAAGCCAAGGAAACTCCAACTTGCTTGACCGATTCGTGGAGTCCAATTAAGACGGCTTGAACTCGGGTTTACAAAGAAACCTTTACCGAAATTACATGTCCTAGATAGGTCATTCGCAGCCAAAATTCGATTTAGAAAAACTTGGCATAAAGGCGATGCTCCGTTTCATCAACACTAGCCTTAGATGTTCGATGTTCTTCCTCGCTCGAATAGATGAGTATGTCATCGAGGTAAACCACGATTTAATTTATCCAAATATTCCATGAAGATTGAGTTCATTAACCGGAGAAAGTGGTCGGCTGGTTTCGGACATGACGGTGTATTCCGAACAGTAACAAAGGCCGCTTTTGGGAATGTCCCCGGATTTTGATTTGATGGTAGCCTAACCTCAAATCCATCTTAGAGAAGACCGAGGATCCGCAATCATACAGATCGTGATCCCGGGAGCGGATACTTGTTCTTAATTGCCAAGTTGACGGGTCGATAATCTACAACCCCGTCCGACATCCTTCTTTGAAAGAGGACGGGCAAGCCCAAGGAGATGAACTAGGACGGATGAAACCTTTTGCAAGGCCTCATCGAAGTTGTTTTTAAGTTCGCTAGTTCTAGGGTGCCATCTTATAGGGTCTTTAGAAATTGGGACCTTCGAATGAGGTCTATCACTTAACATCTCCGCGTGGGACACTGCCTTTCGAAAGACATCCGGAAAGTCACCTACCGAACGCCTTCGAGGTCCGCAATGGACCGCATTAAGAGAATAAAGTTACGCTGATATTCGGGTCAAGACATTGACTATCTTCCCGAGGGGCGAAGTTGAACAGCCCTAGAGAAACAATCAATCTTGGCATGATGGGGACATCCACCCATACCCAAGATGATTTTATATCCGAAGATTTGAGAGCTATCAACGATGCAAGGAAAACAAGTCTTCGACCAATTTCATTACCATGACTTACTCTAGAGGTTTGCCATCTAGAACCCGGTAGAAATTTCCATGGTGGAAGGCATGTCGTCCGGTGTTATGCAAACGAGCATAGTTTTTGATATGAATGAATGAGATGCTCCAAGATTTAAAAGAACGGATGCCGGTGGCAATTAACAAGAAGCGCATCGAGCACGACGCTGGGATCCTCTTGGGCCTCTCACCGAGACACAAAACATGGCCACGCAGGCGGGGCTTGGCATAGAACACCTTTCCCGGTTGCCACGCCAACTTTTGCGCTGGTTGGGTTGGTCTGGGACAACGCGCATGTAGTGGCCTGATTCCCCACACTTGAAGCACGCCACGGGCTGGCGCAGAGGAGCGGGTTGGCCCCCATAGGGTCTAGGGCATATAACCGGGCAGGCGCCGAAGGATGGCCTTTTGAATTGGTGGGGAAGATAGGCACCCACACACGGGCTTCGTGGTCCAAAGACCGATGAGGAACCCATATCACACCCATGCTTTGCCTCAAATCACCGACGGGCCTGATGGCTTTGTTAACAAGCTTCGAAAGAGGTGCACTCATGGCACGGAGATCTGGCGTTCGGGCTAAGTCCTTGCGGAACCTTGCTGTTTTGGCCGCGGAGACCTTCGCTGATAACGGCGAGATTACCAACCTTCTACTATAGGCGCCCACGAGAGACGACCTTGGGTGAAACCAGAATCCTCACGCCATTTATCCATGAGACCCTCCGAATGTGATGTTCACGAAAGCCTCGCTGAATTTGCCTAAGTAGTGACATGGCCAATCCGATAGCCATAAGTTCTCCCACTGAGATCCGGGGCCTTCAAGATGATATAAAGGTGACCTTGTCCCCCCACCAAAGGCAAACGCAGCGAGTAATGCCGGGTTACCATCCCGAGAGGTTCACGGAGTGGTGGAAGGTAGGAGGGTGTAACTTGATGAAGTCACCGAGCACACCAAGTTGTTTCTGATGTGGGCGGTTCGCTCGAACGCCCAAAAAACGGTTTCTCTGCTTGTTTCCCCTTAGCATAATTCGCCGAGAAGGAGGGTGAGGCAGGTTCGCTTTCCAACTCCAGCCTTTCGCCTCCTCGGGAGAGGGGTTGTTATGTGTTAACCATCCTAGGAAAACAAGACAAGGATTTAGTCCAGATGGCAAGATTCCGACATAGAAGTGTAGAATGTAATGGATAACTGAATGCGAGATGATCATCCGTATGACATGGTAGAATAAACTACTTTATTCCATCCATACACACCATACAAGGTTTAGTACAAGACCAAACAAAGTACTACTACTGAAAGGAAGATTACATCTCACGGAGGCACACCAAGCCCTATACATTATTTTTGTTACACCTCCGGATTAGTACACACTAAGTCATATTCCACGAGTCACGCAGACGGTGGAAATACAACTTATAATACTAGTGGACTACTACTAACCGACGCTCCGGTAGTTCTCATAGAAGTCTCCTCCGAACTCGGGAGTTCAACGTGATCGTCCGAACAAAGGGTCCCGGGAGCCCGTGGACCATAACAGGGTGAGGTCTTGACCCACGAACTGCAAGCGGGACCACGGGTGGGGTGATGCCCCCACATCACGCCCCATCATGTCCGAGAGCAGCCCCGACAGATACAAATCTTCATATCCATTAACCAGCTTGAACAAAGGCAAAACGAGTCAAGGTGGCCGATCAGACGGCATTAAGAGCTCCATCCTCAAGGCCCGACTCTCTCGGCCTGTCCTCGAGCAACCCGTAACGGGTTAGTGAGTCCTCCCGACCGAATCGATAGATGGCTCAAGATAACCAAACCCCAGAAGTGAACTCGATATACCAAGTTTGGCGAGCAGCCCCCCCGCTCGATAATGGTCATCATAGAATATGCGCCTTGCACCGCCATATCAATGGTAACACCAAGCCCATAGGAGCTGGAAGGCCTCTTGGAACGGATAAGAGGGAAACACCGACAAAGGAAAGATACGATTTTGATTAAAATCTCGACATCGCTTCAATCGGTATTCGGGTACCAACGTATCCCGCCGATCATAACCCTAACTAGCATGGTTGTATGACCGGTCACACAATGCATCCGTCGATTTAACCACTTGATTTTGATCACGAATCCGAAGCAAACCACAATGCAAAGACATTAGTAATTTAGCGGAATTTGGACAGATAAAGATCAAAGCTCAAAGGGTTTGAGACATTTCACAAGGAATTGATAACCACTCAACAATTTCATATCAAGGTTCCGGGTCCAATAGTACATAACAGATAGTAAAACTAACCAGGCTTGTAACCATCAAACCTACAAGGTACTACAATAGTAACACGTGAGCCTAATAGAGAGAAGAGATCCTAATCCTTAACCCCGGGAAGAATGGACCGACTCAGATCAATGCCATGAGATAAAGAAGTAAAAAGAGCCTTACGCACATCCCACAATCAATTTCCCTACATATAACTAAAGCATTTCTAGACTCAACATCGACTTTGGCTTGGAGAACCTCATGCCGATGCAACGCGTAACCCCGACTCAATGTCACATCGATCTAGCTCAGAAACATATATCACTTTATGCCTCACGACGGATCCCAACGGTGCCACCTTATTTGGCCCGGACCGCTTACTTTTGGCACACGATATGATAGTGTCGCTAGCATCCATATGAAAGGAGCCCGGCCGACATGACTAGTCGAAACCCAAAGTGGCAAGATTCAGGACAGATCCATGACCAAAATCGAACGTGTTTGGCAACAAAAGTAAGTTCCGGCGAAGGCCGGGCTAGCAGATCGAAACCGGGCAGAAGGGCTAACAGACTCAACTAATGCGGACATTTCAAGGGGAATGGAACGAAGAAGGACACATGCCCCATAATGTTCCGGAGCAAGAGGCTACCATGGCTCAAGGAGACACTAGGAGACATTTCCCAAAGAGAGGCTACTAAAGATAAACAACTAGATAGTCGATCCCACACATACCAAGCATTTCAATCATACACACAATATGCCGATATGTGCAAATACAACAAGGCATCCAACAAACTCCGATTTTATTTAAACAGAGATTCATTTAAAAAATTTCATAAACAAAAGCCCAATGAAGTGTTTTGTCCGAGTACGCATAACTAGTAAAATAAAAGAGGCTTGGGTAAGCCTAGCTATCTACATGGTCCTTCTTGCTCAGATCACCACCTGGCCTTAGTCTACTCCGATGTCAACGCTTCCAAAGAACCCGCTTAAGGGTTTGGGCATCTTCAAAATGTAAATTAAAGCAACATGAGTACAAAGGTACTGAAGACTTACATCGACCCATACATGCAATTATCAAGAAGGGTTGGTGGAGTTATTGGAAGCCCCTTTGACTCATGGCTGCTATCCTAGAGACACCAACTTGAAATAGTTTTATGACTCGAGTCCACTACCATCACTTCAATACACCACCGAGGATCCAACCCCGCCTTCCTACAGGAGCCATCCTCGACTCACGCTTATCTTGAGGCTTTTAGTAGTATCCATTTACTTGTCTATGAACCGATAGGCAACAAGTAGTCCTTATCGACCCGCTATTCAATAGATGATGTTAACCCCGCAGGGGTGTACTTCTTCAACATGTTTCACCACTTAGCTCAGACACGCCATGTGCTCCAAATTCAAGCGAAAACCGACGGGGGTGTAACCAACCTACCTAGACACTCAAGTCTCTAGTCCAGTTTATCGCCTATTTGGGTTCCATCTATGAGGAGTTCCCAAGTCTCCCACACCCAAACGATGTGAACAAGGTTCCCGATACCAAACGGCATCCCACACCCGCCACGCATCACGATCACCCCAACCCACGGCCACGCCGTCCACCCTCCAAAGAGGGCTACAAACACCGTAAACTACTTGCAACTCCCGGAAGGACTAGCGTGAATAAGGTCGAGGGTCATATTTCGGGCCCAATGTATGGTAGTAGCTGTTTAAATCACACATACGATCTCAAGTAAGGAACTCAATGAAACAACCCACCATGTACTCCTACATGGCCTTTCATCGATATTTACCAAATCGTTTCAACACCTTACTGCATCGACCGATCATTTCACTCTAGCCATCACCGATGAACCGCCGACACGACTCTAAGCATAGCGATAAAGGTAGGAACAACACAATCATATGGCTCAATCAACCCTACACATGCTAGTGGGTTTCATCTAGTTACGTGGCAATGACAGTCATGCAGAGGAAAAGGGTTCAACTACCGCAAAGACACCCTTGAATCGTTGTCTTAATGCAAGAACGAGAGCAGGAGCAAGAACATGGATTTTATCGAATGATCAAATGGTTGGTTGCTTGTTCGACGGGTCGTTACACGGTATTGTTCTTCGTGGTTATCCAAGATTCTAGGCCGTAACCGCCGCAGAACACCGACAAGATTACCAAACAAGATGCAACAATATGATGCATGCAATGAGACATGGCAAAATGAGTGCTTTTTAATGCAACTAGGACCAAATGAGTTTGAAGCATTTTGAACTATGGATGCAATTTCCAAACCCATTATGATCATTTAAAGTGTTTAAACTTGTTCTGCCATAAACAGCAAGTTAGCTTCTGTAAACATGCATGAAACCTGTACAGATGGAAAGATTGGATTTTTCTGATCATTTTTCATATATAATTTGTCTCATTTGGAGCTATGGTTGATTTTATATGAATTTTTGAAGTTTGAAACAATTTTCGAATTTCCTGTAAAAATAATTCCAAGAATTAAATATCACACAAGATCAGCCATGATGACGTCGGGTCAACGGGCTGGTCAGTCAAACCGACCTGGGTCCCGTGATGTCAGGGTTAGTTTAGTTAGATTTAATTAAAACTAAACTAGGTTAATTAGCGTGGTCGGGCCCACATGTCATAGACCCTGGGGTCAACCCGCCCACCCGTGGTCAAAACCGGTCAAACCCATCGATGCTTAGTCAGGCAGCGACGCGCGGCGAAGTGGTTTTGCATTGCTCCGCCACCAAATGGGCGGGACCACCGGAGTGAAGCCGAGGACTAACCGCAGTTTGGCGGAGTCCGCGGCTCGGTGGTCGGAGTTACGCCGGCGCGATTTTTGGCCACCGAGCTCGGTGAAAACGAACTCGGGCCGGGTGTGCGCGGGTGCGGAGTGCTTGGTTAGCACCGCGCGATGTGGTGAACGCGCTGGACACGGTGAGAAGGCCGAGGTGGCCGGAGCACGCCGGCGACGAGGTCCGCGGTAGGGCGCGGCGATCTCGTGGCGCTGCTGTGGTGCACGGAGCGAGAGAGAGGGTCGGGAGGTAGCTAAGTCCAGCGGACGCGACGGGCAGACGGCGTGGTCGGGACGAAGCTGCAGCGACGGCGCTGGCGGGGATTCCGCGCGCGCGAGGCGAGGCTGGTGCGGCGTTTGTGGCACGCGAAGCGCCGGCTCGTAGCTCGGCGAGTCGACGACGGCGAGTTCGGACACGGTGGCGCGGCGTGGGTTGACGGAGAACGCGGCTACGATGGTGCGGCGACGGTGGCGCGCCATGGCGTGGGGGAGCGAGGGAGGCGAGCCGAGAGGAACGGGGCGCCTGGGGTGCGGAGAGAGCGAGGGGCGATCCTCGACGTGGCAAGGCGAGGGAACGGCGAGACGGCGAAAGCAGTAAGGGCACCATGCGGTTGCTGCCGAGCACTCGGCTGCCTCGCCTGGTCGGTAAGCAGCCACGGGCGGGTGCTGGCCGGCCTGTGGTCATAGTGGGCCGAGGCGCCTGTAAGTCCTTTTCTTCGTTTTTTTCTTTTTCTATTTTCTGCAACTTTGTTGATTTATTTAAAATACCAAAAAGGTTTAAAATTCACCAAACTACTCCTCGTCCATTGTTGGAATATTTCCAACATGAAACATTTTAGTTTGAGATATTTGGACATTTGAAATATTTTATAAATTTTAAATGCCCAAATTCAAATAGCTATGATTTAATTCAAAGACCCCGATGACCTAGGAAATTGTGCATCACTTTTGGCAAAGCTTCGACCAAGACAAAAATGATGGACATTTTAGAAGGGCATTTCGTTCATCGAAAATATTTTTAGTAAACCCTAGTTGTTTCAGAGGGGGGGGTTCCGCAATCCCATTTCAAATTTTCTGTGA
>JAHHZJ010005509.1:0-11139 GCA_021437245.1 Aegilops speltoides | reverse complement strand
TGAACTAACCTTAAGAAAAGTTCTCCAAAAGTTCCCTATGAAAGAATCTTTGAAGCATCTGGCAATCACAAGCATTTTGACTACTTGTGGAGACAGAACGGACTCCGGATGAGTCAGATATCCATGTTTCAGTTAACATCACGCAAAACCGATTCCGACAGCTGTTAAGACTAGTTCTTGTGTAGTTGCACTCAATTTTTCTATCCTTCACTAAACATCTCCATATGAGATCTAATTACTTGTAGGAAATGCAAGAGACCTCGTTATGATGATGCACTAGGTCCATGCTGGACTGTGTATGCTAAATGTGTCGTTTAGTGCTCATTAAGAAAGTTTCTAAATCTAACTTCAAGAAAAGTTCTCCAAAAGTTCCCTATGAAAGAATGTTTGAAGCATCTAGTCTTCACAAACGTTTTGACTACTTGGAGCCAAAACGACTCAGATGAGTCGATATCCATGTTTCATTAATAATCGCTGCAAAACTGATCTCAACGATACATGTATCAGTTCTTAGTTGTAGTTTCATTTTTCCATTCTATCATTAAACATCTCCATATGAGATCCAATTACTTGTAGGAAATGCAAGAGACCTAGGTTATGATGATGCACTAGGTCCATAGCTGGACTTGTGTATGTTTCAAATGTGTTTGTCGAGTGCTCATTAAGAAAGTTTCTATCAAGTTTCAACTAACTCAAGAAAAGTTCTCCAAAAGTTCCCAATGAAAGAATTTTTGAAGCATCCGTCGCACAAATGACTACTTGTGGAGCCAAACAGACTTCGAGATGAGTCGATATCCATGTTTCAGCTTAATCACAAAACCGATTCCGAACTACAATTTACGACTAGTTTTGTGTAGTCAGACTCAATTTTTCCATTCTACTTACTAAACATCTCCATATGAGATCCAATTACTTGTAGGAAATGCGAGACCTCATTATGATGATACTAGGTCCATAGCTGGGACTTTGTGTATGTTCTCAAATGCGCTTGTCGAGTGCTCATTAAGAAAGTTTCTATACAAGTTCAACGAACTCTTAAGAAAAGTTTCCAAAAGTTCCCTATGAAAGAATTGTTTAAGCATCCGTCACACAAATGTTTTGACTACTGGAGCCAAACGACCTTGATGAGTCAGATATCCATATTTTAACACCCACAAAAACAGATTATGAACGACGCTACAAGATTCGTCTTGTGTAGTTGCAACATTTTTCTATTCTACTTCACTAAACATCTCCATATGATATCTAATTATTTGTAGGAAATGCAAGACCTCGTTATGATGATGCACTAGGTCCATAGCCGACTTTGTGTATGTTCTCGAAATGCTTTGTCAAGCTCATTAAGAAGTTTCTATAAGTTTCGAACTAACTCCTTAAGAAAAGTTCTCCAAAAGTTCCCCATGAAAGAATCCTTTGAAGCATCTCGGTCGCCACAAACGCTTGACTACTTGTGGAGCCAAACTTGACTCAGATGAGTCGATATCCATGTTTCATTAACATCACAGAAACCGATTCTTCAACGACGCTACATGTAATTAGTTCTTGTGTAGTTGCACTGATTTTTCTATTCTACTTCACTAAACATCTCCATATGAGATATAATTACTTGTAGGGAAATTCAAGAGACCTCGTTATGATGATGCACCAGGTCCATAGCTGACTTGTGTATGTTCTCAATGCGCTGTCGAGTGCTCATTAAGAAAGTTTCATACAAGTTTTCGAATGAACTCCTTAAGAAAAGTTCTCCAAAAGTTCCCTATAAAGAATCTTTTGAAGCATCCGTCATCAAACGTTTGAATACTTGTGGAGCCAAAATGACCCGTATGAGTCGATATCCATGTTTCAGCTTAACATTAGCAAAAGATCAACGGTCAGCCACAGCATTGTTCTTTGTAGTTGCATTCTATTTTTCAATTAATTTCACTAAACATCTCCATATGAGATCCAATTACTTGTAGGGAAAAAAGAGACCCCTATGATGATGCACTAGGTCCATAGCTGAACTTGTGTATGTTCTCAAATGCGCTTGTTTAGTGCTCATTAAGAAAGTTTTATACAAGTTTCGAACGAACCCTTAAGAAAAGTTCTTCAAAAGTTCCTTATAAAAGAATCATTTGAAGCATCTGTCGTCACAAACGCTTTTGACTACTTGTGGAGCCAAACGGACTCAGATGAGTCGATATCCATGTTTCAGCTTAACACAACAAAACCCATTCCAACGACAAATATAGACTAGTTCTGTAGTTGCACCGATTTTTTCTATTCTACTTCACTAAACATCTCCATATGAGATCCAATTACTGTAGGAAATTCAAGAGACCTCTTATGATGATGCACCAGGTCCATAGTCGACTTTGTGTATGTTCTAAATGCGTTTGTCGAGTGCTCATTAAGAAAGTTTTATACAAATTTCTCGAATGAACTCCTTAAGAAAATTCCAAAAGTTCCTTATGAAAGATTCCTTTGAAGATCCGTCGCCACAAATGTTTCACTACTTCAGGAGCCAAAATGGATCTATATGAGTCCGATATGTTTGCTAATAACGCAAAACTGATTCCGAACGATGTGCCAGCATCAGTTCTTGTGTAGTTGCACTCATTTTTCCATTCTACTTCACTAAACATCTTCATATGAGATCCAATTACTTGTAGGGAAATGCAAGAGACCTAGTTATGATGATGCACTAGGTCCATAGCTAGACTTTGTGTATGTTCTCAAATGCGATTGTCGAGTGCTCATTAAGTTTCATAAGTTTTCGAACAAACCCTTAAGAAAAGTTCTCCAAAAGTTCCCTATGAAAGAATCCTTTGAAGCATCTGTCACACAAACGTTTTGACTATTGTAGGCCAAACTGACTCAGATGAGTCGATATCCATGTTTCAGTTAACATCAGGCAAACCCGATTCAACGATGTTATAAGCTAGTTCTTGTGTAGTTGCACTCAATTTTTCCATTCTACTTCACTAAACATATCCATATAAGAGATCCAATTTTGTAGGAAATGCAAGACTCCCTATTATGATGATGCACTAGGTCCATAGTCGACTTTGTGTATGTTCTCGAAATGCATTTGTCGAGTGCTCATTAAGAAAGTTTCATACTAGTTTCTAATGAAGTCCTTAATAAAGTTCTCCCAAAGTTCTTATGAAAGATTCTTTGAAGAATCTGGTCATCACAAATGTTTTGACTATGTGGAGCCAAAATGACTCATGAGTCGAGATATCCATGTTTCAATTAACATCAAGAAACCGATTCCGAACGAACGCCATATTACCAGTTCTGTGTAGTTGCAATTCATTTTTCCATTCTACTTCACTAAACATCTTCATATGAGATCCAATTACTTGTAGGAAATGCAAGAGACCAGGTTATGATGATGCACTAGGTCCATAGTGGACTTTGTGTATGTTCTCAAATGCTTGTCGAGTGCTCATTAAGAAAGTTTCTATACAAGTTTCGAACGAACTCTTAAGGAAAGTTCTCCAAAAGTTCCCTATGAAAGAATCCTTTGAAGCATCTGGTCGCACAAACGCTTTTGACTACTTAGGAGCCAAAATTGACTCAGATGAGTCGACATCCATGTTTCAAGTTAACATCAAGAAACCGATTCAACTACGCTAGGCATACTAGTTCTTGTGTAGTTGCACCTTATTTTTTCCATTCTACTACTAAACATCTCCATATGAGATATAATTACTTGTAGGGAAATTCAAGAGACCTCGGTTATGATGATGCACTAAGTCCATAGCTGGGACTTTGTGTATGTTCTCAAATGCGCTTGTCGAGTGCTCATTAAGAAAGTTTCTATACAAGTTTCTCGAATTAACTCCTTAGAAAAGTTCTCCAAAAGTTCCCTATGAAAGAACTTTGAAGCATCTGTCGCTCACAAACGTTTGACTACTTGTGGAGCCAAAATTGACTCAGATGAGTCGATATCCATGTTTCAGCTTAACATCATGCAAAACCCGATTCTAAATAATAGATATGATTTGTTCTTGTGTAGTTGCACTTTATTTTTTCCATTCTACTTCACTAAACATCTCCATATGAGATCCAATTACTTGTAGGAAATGCAAGAGACCTCATTATGATGATGCACTAGGTCCATAATGGACTTGTGTATGTTCTCAATGCATTTGTCGAGTGCTCATTAAGAAAGTTCTATACAAGTTTCAATGAACTCCTTAGAAAAGTTCTCCAAAAGTTCCTATGAAAGATTCCTTTGAAGAATCTGGTCGTCACAAATGTTTTGACTATGTGGAGTCAAAACGACTCGATGAGTCGATATCCATGTTTCAATTAATCGCGCAAAACCGATTCCTAACGACGCTTACACACTAGTTCTTGTGTAGTTGCACTCGATTTTTTCATTCTACTTCACTAAACATCTCCATATGAGATCCAATTACTAGGAAATGCAAGAGACCTAGGTTATGATGATGCACTAGGTCCATATGGACTTGTGTGTGTTCTTGAAATGCGCTGTTTAGTGCTCATTAAGAAAGTTTCTATAAGTTTCACTCTTAAGAGTTCTCCAAAAGTTCCTATGAAAGAACTTTGAAGCATCTGGTCGTCACAAACGTTTTGACTACTTGTTGAGCCAAAATTGACTCAGATGAGTCGATATCCATGTTTCAGCTTAACATCAAGCAGAAAACTGATTCGAACGACGCTACAGACTAGTTCTTGTGTAGTTGCACTCATTTTTTCCATTCTACCACTAAACATCTCCATATGAGATCAATTACTTGTAGGAAATTCAAGAGACTCTTAAGATGATGATGCACTAGGTCCATCAGGGACTTTGTATGTTCTCAAATGCGCTTGTCGAGTGCTCATTAAGAAAGTTTCTATACAAGTTTCGAACTAACTCCTTAAGAAAAGTTCTCCAAAAGTTCCCTATAAAGAATCCTTTGAAGCATCCGTCGTCACAAACGTTTTGACTACTTGTGGAGCCAAACGGACCATGAGTCGATATCCATGTTTGCTAACATAGCAAAACCGATTCCAACGATGCCACAGATAGTTCTTGTGTAGTTGCACACCATTTTTCTATTCTACTCACTAAACATCTCCATGAGATCTAATTACTTGTAGGAAATCAGAGACCCTGTTATGATGATGCACTAGGTCCATCACTGACTTTGTGTATGTTCTCAAATGCTTGTCGAAAGTGCTCATTAAGAAAGTTATACAAGTTTTTGAACTAACTCCTTAAGAAAAGTTCCAAAAGTTCCTATGAAAGAATCCTTGAAGCATCTGGTTCACAAACGTTTTGACTACTTGTGGAGCAAAATGACTCAGATGAGTCGATATCCATGTTTCAGTTAACATTGCTAAAAACTGATTCAACGACAGCTATGTACTCAGTTCTGTGTAGTTGCATTCTTTTTTCCATTCTACTCACTAAACATCTCCATATGAGATCCAATTACTTGTAGGAAATGCAAGAGACCTCGGTATGATGATGCACTAGGTCCATAGCTGGACTTTGTGTATGTTCTGAAATGCGCTTGTCGAGTGCTCATTAAGAAAGTTTCTATACAAGTTTCGAACTAACCCTTAAGAAAAGTTCTCCAAAAGTTCCCTATAAAGAACTTTGAAGCATTCGTCGTCACAAACATTTTGACTACTTGTGGAGCCAAACGACTCATGAGTCGATATCCATGTTTAGCTTAACATTCAAGAAAAACTGATTCCCAACGGCTAATGCATCAGTTCTGTAGTTGCACCTATTTTTCTATTCTACTTCACTAAACATCTCCATATGAGATCCAATTACTTGTAGGTAAATGCAAGAGACCTTGGTTATGATGATGCACTAGGTCCATAGTTGACTTTTGTATGTTCTAAAATGCTTGTCGAGTGCTCATTAAGAAAGTTTCTATACAAGTTTTTGAATGAACTCCTAAGAAAAGTTCTCCAAAAGTTCCCTATGAAAGACCTTGAAGCATCTGTCGTCACAAATGTTTTGACTACTTAGCAAAACGGACTGTGATGAGTCGATCCATGTTTTGCTAACACTCCAAAAACGATCCTCAACGCAAGTATAGACTAGTTCTGTAGTTGCACTATATTTTTCCATTCTACTTCACTAAACATCTTCATATGAGATCCATTACTTGTTAAATGCAAGAGACCTAGGTTATGATGATGCACTAGGTCCAGGGACTGTTTATGTTCTAAATGTGATTGTCGAGTGCTCATTAAGAAAGTTTCTATACAAGTTTCGAACGAACTCCTAAGAAAAGTTCTCAAAAGTTCCCTATGAAAGAATCCTTTGAAGCATCTGTCGTTACAAACGTTGACTACTTGTGGAGCCAAAACGGACTTTGTATGAGTCAGATATCCATGTTTCGCTTAACATCAAAAACTGATTCTAAACGACAAGCAATGAAGTTCTTGTGTAGTTGCACTCCATTTTTGATTCTACTTACTAAACATCTCCATATGAGATCCAATTACTTGTAGGAAATGCAAGAGACTCGTTATGATGATGCACTAGGTCCATAGTTAGACTTTGTGTATGTTCTCAAATGCATTGAAAGTGCTCATTAAGAAAGTTTCTATAAGTTTCATGAACTCTTAAGAAAAGTTCTCCAAAAGTTTTATGAAAGATCCTTGAAGAATCTGTCGCCACAAATATTGTGACTACTTGTGGAGCCAAACGGACTCCGTGATGAGAGTCGTGATATATCCACGTTTGTTAACATCAGCAAACTGATTATGATGATGCACTAGGTCCATAAATAGGACTTTTGTTTATGTGTTCTCGAATACGTTTGTCGAAAAGCCTCATTAAGAAAGTTTTATACAAGTTTCAATGAACTCCTAAGAAAAGTTCTCCAAACCTCCCTATGAAAGAATTATTTGAAGCATCTGTCGTCACAAATGTTTTGACTACTTGTGGAGCCAAACGACCAGATGAGTCGATATCCATTGCTTAACACTGTGCAAAACTGATCTCAACGACAGATTAGTTCTCTGTGTAGTTGCACTGATTTTTTCCATTCTACTTCACTAAACATCTCCATATGAGATCCAATTACTTGTAGGGAAATGCAAGAGACCTCGTTATGATGATGCACTAGGTCCATAGCTGGACTTTGTGTATGTTCAAAATGAGTTTAAAGTGCTCATTAAGAAAGTTTACAAGTTTTTGAACTAACTCCTTAAGAAAAGTTCTCAAAAGTTCCTATGAAAGAATCCTTTGAAGCATCTGGTCACACAAATGTTTTGACTACTTTGGAGCCAAACGGACTCAGATGAGTCGATATCCATGTTTCATAATTAATCGGCAAAACCGATTCCAACGCATAGCTATGCATTAGTTCTTGTGTAGTTGCACCCATTTTTCCATTCTACTTCACTAAACATCTCCATATGAGATCCAATTATGTAGGAAATGCAAGAGACCTAGGTTATGATGATGCACTAGGTCCATAGTGGGACTTTGTATGTTCTCAAATGTGATTGTCGAGTGCATTAAGAAAGTTTCTATAAGTTTCAATGAACTCCTTATAAAAGTTCTAAAAGTTCCCTATGAAAGATTCCTTGAAGCATCCGTCGCACAAATGTTTTGACTACTTCAGATCAAAATGACCAGATGAGTCGATATCCATGTTTCTTTAATAGAAACGATTCCGAACGACAGCTATGTACTAGTTCTGTGTAGTTGCACTGATTTTTCCATTCTATCACTAAACATCTTCATATGAGATGCAATTACTAGGAAATGCAAGAGACCTAGGTTATGATGATGCACTAGGTCCATAGCTGGACTTTGTGTATGTTCTCAAATGCTTTGTCGAGTGCTCAAAGAAAGTTTTATACAAGTTTCAATGAACTCCTT
This sequence comes from Aegilops speltoides, assembly GCA_021437245.1. Classification (NCBI taxonomy): domain Eukaryota; kingdom Viridiplantae; phylum Streptophyta; class Magnoliopsida; order Poales; family Poaceae; genus Aegilops; species Aegilops speltoides. The sequence continues at coordinate 3,287 of JAHHZJ010005509.1, read as the reverse complement.
AAAAAAGTTCTCCAAAACCTATGAAAGAATTCCTTGAAGCATCGTCCACAAATTTTTGACTACTTGGGAGCCAAACGGACCGATGAGTCGATATATGTTTTTAACATCAAGAAAACCGATTATTCCATGTAGTTCTTGTATTCACCTTTTTTATTCTACTACTAAACATCTCCATATGAGATCCAATTACTTGTAGGAAATTCAAGAGACCTGGTTATGATGATGCACTAGGTCCATAGCTGGACTTTGTGTATGTTCTGAAATGCTTTGTCGAAAGTGCTCATTAAGAAAGTTTCTATACAAGTTTCAATGAACTCTTAAGAAAAGTTCTCCAAAAGTTCCCTATGAAAGAATCTTTGAAGCATCTGGTCACAAATTTTGACTACGAGCCAAACGACTCATGAGTCGATATCATGTTGTTAACATCCAAAAAACGATTCAACGACCTTGACTAGTTCTTGTGTAGTTGCACTCGATTTTTCATTCTACTCACTAAACATCTCATAGAGATCCAATTACTTGTAGAAATCAAGACCTTAGTTCTTGTGTAGGTCATGCGACTTATTTTTTCTATATACTTCACTAAACATCTCATAAGAAGATCCAATTTAATGACTAGGAAAGTTCCAAGAGACCTAGAAGATTATGATGATGCACTAGGTCCAAATGTGACTTTGTGTATGTTCTCAAATGCTTTGTCGATGTCATTAAGAAAGTTTCTACAAGTTTCAACTGAATCTTAAGAAAACGATTCACGATCCACATGACAGTTCTGTGAGATTGCACCATTTTCCATTCTACTTCACAAACATCTTCATTGAGATAATCTTGTGGAAATGCAAGAGACTCAGTTATGATGATGCACTAGGTCCATTGGCTTTGTGTATTCTCAAATCCGATTTCGAGTGCTATTAAGAAAGTTTTATAAGTTTCAATACTAGAATAAGTTCTCCAAAATTCCTTCATGAAAGATCTTACATATGATGACAAATTTGACTACTTGTAGCCAAATGACCAGAGTGATCCATTATCGATGCATCGCAAACTCGATTCCAACTAGTAAGGCAGTTTGTGTAGTTGCTACTGATTTTTCATTCTACTTCAAAACATCTTCATATGAGATCAATTACTTGTAGGAAATCTAAGAGACCTGTTATGATGATGCACTAGGTCCATATGAAGATTTGTTATGTTCTCAAATGCATCTGTCGAGTGCTCATAAAAAGTTTTATAAAGTTAACAACTTAAGAAAAGTTCTCCAAAAGTTCCCATGAAAGATATCCTGATTGACAAAGCGATCTTGACCAAAGGACATCTGATGAGTCAGATATCCATGTTTAACACTGAAAACTGTTCAACAGCTACTAGTTCTTGTGTAGTTGCACTTTTTTTCCATTCTACTTCACTAAACATCTTCATATGAGATCCAATTACTTGTAGGGAAATGCAAGAGACCTCGGTTATGATGATGCACTAGGTCCATAGCTGGGACTTTGTGTATGTTCTCAAATGCTTGTCGAGTGCTCATTAAGAAAGTTTCTATACAAGTTTCGAACTAACTCCTAAGAAAAGTTCTCCAAAAGTTCCCTATGAAAGAATCCTTTGAAGCATCTGGTCGTCACAAACGCTTTTGACTACTTGTGGAGCCAAAATGACTCAGATGAGTCGATATCCATGTTTCAGCTTAAATTCACAGAAACTGATTCAAGACGCTATAGATTAGTTCTTGTGTAGTTGCACTCGATTTTTCCAATTCTACTTCACTAAACATCTCCATATGAGATCCAATTACTTGTAGGAAATGCAAGAGACCTCGGTTATGATGATGCACTAGGTCCATAGCTCGGACTTTGTGTATGTTCTCAAATGCACTTTGTCGAGTGCTCATTAAGAAAGTTTCTATACAAGTTTCTAACTAACTCCTTAAGAAAAGTTCTCCAAAAGTTCCCTATGAAAGATCCTTTGAAGCATCTGTCGTCACAAATGTTTTGACTACTTGTGGAGCCAAAACGGACTCAGATGAGTCGATATCCATGTTTCAGCTTAACATCCAAGAAAACCGATTCCAACTACGCTAATAGACTAGTTCTTGTGTAGTTGCACTCGATTTTTTCCATTCTACTTCACTAAACATCTTCCATATGAGATCCAATTACTTGTAGGAAATGCAAGAGACCTTGTTATGATGATGCACTAGGTCCATAGCTGGACTTTGTGTATGTTCTCGAAATGCGCTTGTCGAGTGCTCATTAAGAAAGTTTCTATACAAGTTCTCAACAACTCCTTAAGAAAAGTTCTCCAAAAGTTCCCTATGAAAGAATCCTTTGAAGCATCTGGTCATCACAAACGTTTGACTACTTGTGGAGCCAAACGACTCATGATGAGTCGATATCCATGTTTCAGCTTAACATCAGCAAAACTGATTCAACGACTGCTAATGATCTAGTTCTGTGTAGTTGCACTCATTTTTCATTCTACTTCACTAAACATCTCCATATGAGATCCAATTACTTGTAGGAAATGCAAGAGACCTGTTATGATGATGCACTAGGTCCATAGCGACTTTGGTATGTTCTCAAATGCATTTGTCGAGTGCTCATTAAGAAAGTTTCTATACAAGTTTCGAACAACTCCTTAAGAAAAGTTCTCCAAAAGTTCCTATGAAAGAATCTTGAAGCATCTGTCTCACAAACGTTTGACTACTTGGAGCCAAACGACTCATATGAGTCGATATCCATGTTTCAGCTTAACATCAAAAACCGATTCCAACGACAGCTTATGACTAGTTCTTGTAGTTGCACTCGATTTTTTCCATTCTACTTCACTAAACATCTCCATATGAGATCCAATTACTTGTAGGGAAATGCAAGAGACCTGTTATGATGATGCACTAGGTCCATATGGACTTTGTGTATGTTCTCAAATGCGATTGTCGAGTGCTCATTAAGAAAGTTTCTATACAAGTTTCAACTAACTCCTTAAGAAAATTCTCCAAAAGTTCCCATGAAAGAATCCTTGAAGCATCTGTCACAAAAGTTTTGACTACTTGTAGCCAAAAGGACTCCATATGAGTCGATATCCATGTTTCAGTAACATCCAAAAACCGATTCAAAACACAGATTAGTTTTGTGTAGTTGCACTAATTTTCCTACTCATAAACATCTCAAGAGATCCAATTATTGTAGGGAAATGCAAGACCTTTATGATGATGCACTAGGTCCATATGGGACTTTGTGTTGTTCTAAATGCTTTGTCGGTGCCATTAAGAAAGTTTCATACAAGTTTAA
>JAHHZJ010005508.1:0-11030 GCA_021437245.1 Aegilops speltoides | reverse complement strand
GTATTTAAGAGAGGGCCAGAGATACCCCACTATCGGAGTGACAAAACCTAATCTCAAAGCCAACCCAACATCCGCCTTTGGAGACACCAGAGTACCCTTTATAATCACCCCATATGCTAGACGCTTTGGTAGCACCTAAAGTGTTCCTCCGTAAACGGAGTTGCATAATCTCATAGTTATAGGAACATGTATAAGTCATGGATAAAAGCAAGAGCAACATACTAAACGATCGGTGCTAAGCTAATGGAATGGGTCATGTCAATCGATCATTCACCTAATGATGTGACCTTGTTAATCAAATAACAACTCTTGTTCATGGTTAGGAAACATAACCATCTTTGATTACAAGCTAGTCTAGTAGAGGCATACTAGTGACATTCTGTTTGTCTATGCATTCACACATGTATTATGTTTCTTAATACAATTCTAGCATGAATGATAAACATTTATCATGAAATAAGGAAATAAATAATAACTTTATTATTGCCTCTAGGGCATATTTCCTTCGCCTCCCACTTGCACTAGAGTCAATAATCTAGATTACATAGTAATGATTCTAACACCCATGGAGTTTTGGTGTTGATCATGTTTTGCTCGTGGAAGAGGCTTAGTCAACGGTCTGCTACATTCAGATCCGTATGTATCTTGCAAATCTCTATGTCTCCCACCGACTAAATCCGGATGGAATTGAAGGCCTCTTGATGTGTTTGGTCCTTTTGTGAAACCTGATTCCTTCGCTAAGGCAATTGCTCAAAGATTGTCAAGATTTTCATTGACCCATGCACTAGGTATGACACCTAGATCGGATATGAACTCCTTCATCCGCACTTTCATTAGTCCCGTTGCTAGTACTCCGCTTCACATGTAGATCCCGCCACGACGCTTTGTTTAGAACGCACCAACCAACAGCCCTCCGCTTAGTGTAAATACGATCCGTCCGCATTTAGAATCATCCGATCTGTCAAAGCTTGCATCAACGTAACTGCCATTTATGAGCTCTTTGTCACCTCCATATACGAGAAACATATCCTTAGTCCTTTTCGTATTTCAGATGTTCTTGACCGCGTCCAAAGGATCCACTCGATTACTTTGGTACCTCCCGCTAAGCTTATAGCAAGGCACACATCAGTCCGAACAAGATTGCATACATGATAGAGCCCATGGCAAGCATAGGAACATCTTTCATTTTCTCTTATCTTCCAGTGGTCGGCATTGAGTCTTACTCAACTTCACACCTTGCAACATGCAAGAACCCTTTCTTTGCTTGATCCATTTTGAACTTCTTCAAAATTTTATCAAGGTATGTGCTTGTGAAAGTCCAATTAAGCGCCTTGATCTATCTCTATAGATTTTGATGCCCAATATGTATGCAGCTTCACCGAGGTCTTTCATTGAAAAACTCTTATTCAAGTATCCCTTTATGCTATCCAGAATACTATATCATTTCCGATTAACAATATGTCATCTACATATAATATCGAAATGCTATAGAGCTCCCACTCACTTTCTTGTAAATACGGCTTCCCAAAAGTCCAGATGAACCCAAATGCTTTGATCACACTATCAAAGCGTTATTCCAACTCCGAGATGCTTGCACCATCCATAAATGGATCGCTGGAGCTTGCACACTTTGTTAGCTCCCTTTGGATCGATAAAACCTTCCGTTGCATCATATACAACTCTTCTTCCAAATCCATTCAGAATGCACTTTACATCCATTTGCCAAATTTCATAATCATAAAATGCGGCAATTGCTAACATGATTCGGACAGATTTAAGCATCGCACGGGTGAGAAGGTCTCATCAGTCAATCCCTTGAACTTGTCGAAAACCCTTATGAAAGTCGAGCTTTGTAGCTAATTACCCGCAATTTCTTCTTGAAGATCCACTTGTTTTCTATTGCTTCCTCGCAAGTCAACCAAGTCCATACTTTGTTTTCATACATGGATCCCATCTCGCATTTCATGGCCTCAAGCCATTTTATGGAATCTGGGCTCACCATCGCTTCTTCATAGTTTGTAGGTTCATCATGATCTAGTAGCATGATTTTAAGGATTACCGCATCACTCTGCGGATCTTACTCGTTGACTACGAGGTTCTCAGAATAACTTGATCCAAGTTTCATGATCAACATCATCAACTTCCTCACTATTTGGTGTAGATGTCCGTAAACCGTTTCGGACAAACTACTTTCAAATAAGGGAGAAGGTACAATTACCTCATCAAGTTCTACTTTCCTCCCACTCACTTCTTTCGAGAGAAACCCTTCTCTAGAAAGGATCCACTCTTGGTAACAAATGTCTTGCCTTCGGATCTGTGATAGAAGGTGTACCCAACGATCTTTTGGGTATCCTATGAAGACACATTCGATTTGGTTCGAGCTTATCGTTGAAGCTTTTCGATAAGCATCGGATCCCCAAACTTTAAGAACGACAACTTTGGTTTCTTGCTAAACCATAGTTCATAAGGTGTCGCCTCAACGGATTTTGACGGTGTTCTATTCAAGATGAATGCGCCCCAAGAGCATAACCCCAAAATGATAGCGTAAATCGAAGAGACATCATAGATCGCACCATATCTAGTAAAGTGCATACGCTCGACACACCATTACCCGTGGTGTTCCGGTTGGGGAGTTGCAAACTATTCCGCATTGTTTCAAATGTGACCAAACTCGAACTCAAATATTCACCTCCACGATCGATCGAGAAATTTAATTTTCTTATTACGATGATTTTCAACTTCACTCGAAATTCTTTGAACTTTTCAAATGTTTCAGACTTATGTTTCATTAAGTAGATATACCCATATCCGCTTAAATCATCCGTGAAGGTGAGAAAATAACGATATCCGCCACGAGCCTCAACATTCATCGGTCCACATCATCCAGATGTATGATTTCCAACAAATCTGTTTTCTCCATAGTAACCGAGAACGGGTTTTAGTCATCTTGCCATGAGGCACGGTTCAAGTGCCAAGTGATTCATAATCAAGTGACTCCAAAAGTCCATCAAGATGGAGTTTCTTCATGCCTTTATACCGATATGACCTAAACGGCAAACAAAATAAGTTGCACTATCATTATCAACTCTGATCTTTTGGCTTCAACATTATAAATATGTGTATCACTACTATCGAGATTCATCAAAATAGACCACTCTTCAAGGGTGCATGACCATAAAAGATATTACTCATATAAATAGAACAACCATTATTCTCTCGATAAATGAATAACCGCCTCGATCAAACAAGATCCAGATATAATGTTCATGCTCAACGCAGCACCAAATAACAATTATTTAGGTCTAAAACTAATCCCAAGGTAGATGTAGAGGTAGCGGTCGACCAGATCACATTGACTTTGGAACCATTTCCCACGCCAAGATCGCCACCTCGCCCTTTGCCGTTGTTCGCATCCGTAGTCCCTGCTTCGAAGTTGCAAATATTAGCAATGTAACCAAGATCAAATACCTGTGTGCTATCATGAGCTCTAGTAAGGTACACATCAATAACATGTATATCACATATACCTTTGTTCACCTTGCCATCCTTCTTATCCGCCAAATACTTGGGGCGTTCCGCTTCAAGGAACCACGCAGAGGAACACTCGCCTTGGTTTAGGTCCGACTTGGGTTTCTCCCGAGCAAAGAACTTGCTTGCTGTTCTTCTTGAAGTTCCCTTTCTTCCCTTTGCCTTTCTTCTTGAAACTAGTGGTCTTATTGACCATCAACACTTGATGCTCCTTCTTGATTTCTACCGCAGCCTTTAGCATGAAGAGCCTGTATAGTCTTTACTAACCCTTGCATATTATAGTTCATCACGGCTTTTGTAGCTTGGTGGCGTGATTGAAGAATTCGTCAATGACACAATCATCCGAAGATTAACTCCCGCTGAGTCAAGTGATTGTAATACCGCACATTCCGAGTATGTGCTCACCGATTAACTATTCTCCTCCATCTTGCAGCTATAGAACTTATTGAGACTTCATATCTCTCAATCCGCATTCGTTGGAATATCAACTTCAACCTCGAACATCTCATATGCTCCATGACGCTCAAAACGCCGTTGAAGTCCCTTCTAAGCCATAAAGCATGGCACACGAACTATAGAGTAGTCATCACTTGCCCAGACGTTTAACGCCGCCGCGTATCGCAGAGGCCTGCACCAGCGGTGCATCCAGACGTAACTCTTCGGCAGCAATGAGGATAATCCTCGTTACGGACCCACCGTAATTGCTACCATCATCTTTCAACTTTGCTTTCAAGGAACGATTAAAATTCAACAACAACAAAGACGAGCCATCTATCTACAATCAAACATAGACAAGCAAGATACTATCAGTACTAAGTTCATGATAAATTTAAGTTCAATTAATCATATTATTAAGAACTCCCACTTAGATGACATCTCTCTAGTCATCTAAGTGATCACGTGATCCAAATCAACTAAACCATAACCGATCATCACGTGAGATGGAGTAGTTTTCAATGGTGAACATCTTATGTTGATCATATCTACTATATGATTCATGCTCACTGCTCGGTCTCCGTGTTCCAAGGCCATATCTGCATATGCTAGGCTCGCAAGTGTAACTCGAGTATTCTTGGCAAAACGGCTTGCACCCTGTAGATGGACGGAGCTTATCACACCGATCATCACGTGGTGTCTTCGACGATTTAACTTTGGCAACGGTGCATACCAGGAGAACACTACCGATAATTTTAGTGAGAGATCATCTTAAAATGCTACCGCCAATCAAAGCAAGATAAGATGCATAAAGGATAAACATCACATGCAATCAATATAAGTGATATGATATGGCCATCATCATCTTGTGCTTGGATTCCATCTCCGGCATCGCCGTGATCACCATCGCCACCGGCGCGACACCTTGATCTCCATCGTAGCATCGTTGTCGCTCACGCCATCTATTGCTTCTACGGCTATTGCTACCGCTTAGTGATAAAGTAAAGCAATTATAGGGCGCTTGCATTTCATACAATAAAGCGACAACCATATGGCTCCACCATTGCCGATAACTTCGGTTACAAAACATGATCATCTCATACAATAAAATATAGCATCACGCCTTGACCATATCACATCACAATATGCCCAAAAACAAGTTAGACGCCCTCTACTTTGTTGTTAAATTTTACGTGGCTACGGGCTTAAGCAAGAACCAATCTCACCCACGCATCAAAACCACAACGAATTCCAAATAGACTCCGCTTTAACCTTCTCAAGGACCGGCGGCACACTCTTCAACTAAAGTGGAGAGACAGACACCCGCCACCACCTTTAACAACGAAAGTGCTCGAGGTGAAACCAGCTCGGAAGCCGACGATAATGTCGGTCCGGCCGCTTCATCTCACAATACCGCTGAACCAAAGTATGACATGCTGGTAGGTAGTATGACTTGTATCGCCCACAACTCACTTGTGTTCTACTCGGCAAAACATCAAACCATAAAAACCTAGGCTTGGATGCCACCTTGGGGAACGAGTAATTTCAAAATTTTCCACGCACACGCAAGATCATGGTGATGCATAGCAACGAGGGAGAGGTTGTCTACGCACAGGACCGGCGGAAGCGATCACAACGTAGAGGAAGTAATGACGCTCTCCTCGCGATCCAACCGATCCCAAACACATTCTCGGCCCGAAGTTCTTGGACGACGACATCGATGACGCCCCGGCTCCAATCCAAAGAGAGCTCGGGGAGAGTTTCCAAGACGACGGTGCAGGACGATCTTGATGTTCTACCGACGCAGGCTTCGCCAAGCACCGACAATGACCGAGGTGGATTATGGTGGAGGGGGCACGACACGGCTAAGGAACATCTCAAGGATCAACTTGTGTGTTCTAGGGTGCCCCCGCCTAGATATAAAGGAGCAGGGGAGGCCGGCCGGCCCTAGGGCGCCAAGGGGGGAGTCCTCCCCAGTGGGAGTAGGACTCCTTTCCTAGTCCAACTAGGAAGGAGGAAGGAAGGAGAGGGAGAGGGAGAGGGAAGGGGGGCCGCCTCCTTGTCCTATTCGGACTTGGGGCCACCCCCGTGCGGCCTCTCTCCTCTTGGCCCACTAAGGCCCATAACTCTGGTTCCAGAATCCTCCCAAGACCTTTTTCTCAAACTTCCGAACCTTTCCTGTCCAATATAGCCGCCCAATATATCAATCTTTATGTCTCGACCATTTCGAGACTCTCGCCATGTCCGTGATCACATCCGGACTCAACTTCTTCGGACATCAAAATACACAAACTCATAATATAACCGCCATCGAAACCTTAAGCGGGACCTTACGGTTCGAGAACAATGTAGACATGACCGAGACACGCCTCCCGTCAATAACCAATAGCGGACCGATGCCCATATTGGTCCTACATATTCTACGAAGATCTTTATCGGTCGACCGCATAACAACATACGTTGTTCCCTTTGTCATCGGATAGATTTGCCTCGAGATTCGATCGCGGTATCCAATACCTAGTTCAATCTGTACCAAGTCTCTTTACTCGCTCCGAATACATCATCTCACAGCTAACTCATTAGTTGTAATGCTTGCAAGGCTTAGTGTGTATTACCGAGAGGGCCCAGATACCTCCCACTATCGGAGTGACAAAACCTAATCTCAAATACGCCAACCCAACATCCGCTTTTGAGACACCGTAGTACTCCTTTATAATCACCCAGCTTATGTTGTGACGCTGGTAGCACCCAAAGTGTTCCTCCCAAACGGAGTTGCATAATCTCATAGTTATAGGAACATGTATAAGTCATGGATAAAAGCAGAGCAACATACTAAACGATCGTGGTGCTAAGCTAATGGAATGGGTCATGTCAATCAGATCATTCACCTAATGATGTGACCTTGTTAATCAAATAACAACTCTTGTTCATGGTTAGGAAACATAACCATCTTTGATTAACAAGCTAGTCTAGTAGAGGCATACTAGTGACATTCTGCTTGTCTATGCATTCACACATGTATTATGTTTCCTTAATACAATTCTAGCATGAATGATAAACATTTATCATGAAATAAGGAAATAAATAATAACTTTATTATTGCCTCTAGGGCATATTTCCTTCACATTCTTGTCCATCCATTTGGTCGAAACTCAAAACCACCACAACAACAAATGTATGTCCTCGAATGGATAAAATCATGCATCCAACATGCTCACACAATAAGATAGCAAATGAAATATGTTCAAACATGCACAACCAAAACTCTAGCAACTAACACACAATTTGTCGATGACTAGGTCATCTTTATATGAGTATATTGACTTAGGAGCCAAATGAGAACATTTGATCATAGGTCATACTCATCGCTTAAGCACAAGGGGTTCCACTTTTACATAAAGCATTGATGTGTTCACATCATTTGAAGATGCTTTAGCTCAATTTTTAGAGCAAAGCCCCCTAGATGTGAGAACCCCTTTAAAGGGTCAAACTAACCTTGGGTTGTCGAGAAGACTTCATGTAGATGTTGAAGATGGGATGCTCAATGTTGATGGAGATCATCAAGAGTTGGGAGCTATCCTTTGATTCGGCACTTTCAATACCTACATGGGTTAGTCCCACAAGGAACAAACAAGGATATCCATGGACATAGATTGAAGTTCACAATAGATGATGTCCATGAAAGCAATGATTACCTTGTCCCTTGACTTACCAACAAGAGGGTTTGTGACTCCATGAACTAGTGCACGATGTGGAAGTTGATTGCACAAGTTTTTGCCAAAATGAATGTGAGTGAAGTATGTTGAGAGTCACCCTCAAGAACTTTCTAGTTCTTTCTTCTTCAGATCCACATCATCTTGATGGGAACCTTTGGGTTGTAGTTGAGTTGACGAAGTAGAACTTGACGCTTCCTTGGGAACCCACTTGACCATGGCTTGAGGTGCTTCAACAAATGCATCAATCTCCTTGAAGCTTGTCCTCCTTTTAGCTTGTGGTCTTGTGGTGGAAGGTCATCTTGAGCTTGTTCCACATTGGAAGAAGTAGGATCGATTTCCTTTGAGAAACAAACTGTGGAGTAGGATATTGACTTTCTTCCCACTCAACACCTTTCGGCGTTGAACTTCGCCAAAACCAATCCTTGATTCTTCCGTGCCTTCCTTGCTATTAACAATTTCTCAAAGTTCTTGCTTCCGAAGGCTTTTGTAGACCTTTCTCTATGATCCCTTTCAATAAACTATTTTCTTGCTCAAGTGTAACTTGGCTTGAAACATTGTTAGTGGAATCAAGAGAACTACTAGAAGCAACAACATTGGATTTAGCATGGTTATTGTTACTACTAGAGAAAGAATTTTCTTATGCTTGTCATGCTTAGTCTTAATGGGTGGCAAGAAATTAGACAAGAGAAGTTGTTTGCAAGATATGAAGAACTCTTCTTCAAGATCGCATTGATTGCTTTTAGAAACTCATGTTCTTGCTCTAGAGTGAGCTTCTCGTCGTAGCTTCTCATGAGATCTTAGGAGCTTCATGATCTTCTTGAGTTGTTTCATGAGCTAACTTAAGAGTTTTAGTTCTTTAGTTAGACGCTCAATCTCCTTCATAGCATTGTCATTCGACTCTTCTCGACTATAAAGATTACTAGCATGTTCATCATCACTAGGCTCACTGGATTTATCATGCAAGAGTTCATCTTCACCAAGCAAGTCATCCTCATCACTATCAAGTCAATGAATTCGTGTGATACCTTGGGGCCTTTAGCCATGAAGCATCTTCCAATTCCCCATTTGGTGAATCAAATAAGTCGAGGAGTTGGAGTTGGAGGATAGAGCAAGACCGCAACACCTTCATCTTGACTCGTAGTCGGAGTTGGAGTGATAGCTTCTTCGATTGATTGTCGGAGTGGAGCCGAGACCCATTCACCTACATGAGCTTGATGTTTTCTTGTGTAGCTCCTTGATGACTTGTCTTTCCTCTCCAATCCTTGCTTCTCCGAGAGGGTCTTCGCTCATAACGATCATCTCGCTCCTTCTCTTCCGAGGTGACTCATCTCTTGAGCTTCTTCTTAGATTCTTCTTCTTTTGGGGAGCCGACACTCATTTGAGTAGTGTCCGGTCTTCCACAATTGTAGCAGCTTGATCATGACTAGAAGATCTCTTTTCATCATATGATCTAGACTTTGAGCTTTCTCTTGCCTCTATTCTTGTAGAATTTGTTGAAGTTCTTGACCATTGCTTATCTCTTCATTGGAAACTAACTTGTCACTTGAGGTTGTGGGATCATCACTTGTAGCTTTGTAAGCACCACTTGACTTGTTGTGAAGCTCTTCCTTATCCTTAAGTGTCATCTCATGAGCAACAATTCTTCCAATGACTTCGGTTGGCTTGAGATTCTTGTAGTTTGGCATCATTTGGATCAAAGTGCACACGGTGTCATACTTTCCATCCAAAGCTTCGAGAATCTTCTTGATGATGAATCGGTCGGTCATTTCTTGCTTCGCCGGCAATCTCATTTGTGATGAGAGCAAGCCTAGAGTACATTTCAAATTCCTTCACCATCCTTCATCTTGAACTTGTCAAGTTGACCTTGAAGAATGTCTAGCTTTGATTCCTTCACGACCGGACCTTCGCTGCATTTCAACCAAAGTATCCCAAATCTCTTTGCATTCTCAAGACGGCTGATTTTGTTGAACTCCTGACACAAGGCATTGAAGAGAATGTCACAAGCTTGAGCATTGTTTTGCAACATCCGCAATTCTTCCGCTGAAGCCATGATCCGAACTTTTCCTTCCTCAAGAATTCACCTTGCATACCAACACAAATAATGCCCCATGCGGCGGGTTATGACCAAGAATATGCATTTTCATTTTATGCTTCCAACTAGCAAAATTTGTACCATCAAAGTAAGGACCTACGAAAATTACCCTCACTAGACGCCATACTCTCCTAGGTTGTGAAACCAAGCTTATGGAGTCCAATGCAATGGAAACCAATACAATGGAGACCAAAGCCTCGATACCACTTGTAGGATCAAGTATGTCTAGAGGGGGTGATTAGACTACTTGACAATATAAAATTCTGCTTTTGACAAAGAACAGTTTTATGATTCACAATTATGATCAAGTCAAGCATCACCCTACACATGCAATTCTAGAGTATAGGCAGCGGAAAGTAAATTGCACATGTAGTAAAGAGAGGTGGAGAAGAGCAAACGCAATTTTGGAGACGCTGTGATTTTTCCGTGGTTCCGATAGGTGGTGCTATCGATTCCACGTGATGGAGACTTCAACCCACTGGAGGGTAACGGCTGCAGAGTCCACGGAGGGCTCCACCCACAAGGGTCCACGAAGAAGCAACCTTGTCTATTCCATCATGGCTCACGCCCACGGAGGGCTAGCCTTACTCGGGTAGATCTTCGGTAGGCGATCTCCTTGCCCTTACAAACTTCTTGGTTCAACTCCACATCTCAACGGAGGCTCCCAAGCCACACCTAACCAATCTAGGAGGCACCACCCTCCAAAAGGTAATAGATGTTGTAGATGATGATGAACCCTTGCTTTGTGCTTCAAATGATAATCTCCCCAACACTCAACTCTCCTCACCGATTTGGCTTGGTGGAAGAAAGGATTGAGGGAAAGCAACTTGAAGGCTAGAGATCAAGTTTCATATGGTGGAGTGGAGCAACTTGATCTCAACACAAGGGTAGGTAGTTCTTCTCGTAAATGTAAGGTAGGAGTGGTAGTTTTTCATGGCTCTTCCACAATGAAGAGGGGTGGAGGGTATTTATAGCCACACAAAATCCAACGTTAACACATTTGAGCAATCTTGGGACCGGTTGACAACTCGATGAGACCGAAAGTTCAAATAATGTGAACGGATTTTCTTGGGATGAAAATACAACTCTGTAGTCCGATTCGCGAATGACAAGAGCATGCCAATTTTGGTGGACCGACTTCATCATCTCGTGACACCGATTTGATGACACAAGGTTACGTAGCTTTAACTCAAGTTTTGAGACCGAGTTTAGAATCGGAAAATCCGAGGCTAGGGTTTGGCTTATTGAGGTGGTTCATC
>JAHHZJ010005506.1:0-12799 GCA_021437245.1 Aegilops speltoides | reverse complement strand
CCGGGATGGCCATATTGGTTCCTATATTCTACGTAAGATCTTTGTCGTCGATCGCATAACAACATACGTTGTTCCTTTGTCATCGGTAGTTACTTGCCCGAGATTCGATCGCCGTATCCAATACCTAGTTCAATCTCGCTACGCAAGTCTCTTTACTCGCTCCTAATACATCATCTCACAACTAACTCATTAGTTGTAGTGCTTGCAAGGCTTCATGATATGCATTACCGAGAGGGCCCAGAGATACCTCTCCGACAATCGGAGGACAAACCTAATCTCAAATACGCCAACCCAACATCCGCCTTTTGGAGACACCGTAGTATTCTTTATAATCACCCGCCACGCGACGCTTGGTAGCACCCAAAGTGTTCCTCCAGAACGGAGTTGCATAATCTCATAGTTACAGAACATGTATAAGTCATGGATAAAAGCAGAGCAACATACTAAACGATCGGTGCTAAGCTAATGGAATGGGTCATGTCAATCGATCATTCTACTAATGATGTGACCTTGTTAATCAAATAACAACTCTTGTTCATGGTCGAAACATAACCATCTTTGATTAACAAGCTAGTCTAGTAGAGGCATACTAGTGACATCTTGTTTTGTCTATGCATTCACACATGTATCATGTTTCCGTTAATACAATTCTAGCATGAATGATAAACATTTATCATGAAATAAGGAAATAAATAATAACTTTATTATTGCCTCTAGGCATATTTCCTTCAGCCTCCCACTTGCACTAGAGTCAATAATCTAGATTACATAGTAATGATTCTAACACCCATGGAGTCTTGGTGTCGATCATGTTTTGCTCGTGGAAGAGGCTTAGTCAACGGTCTGCAACATTCAGATCCGTATGTATCTTGCAAATCTCTATGTCTCCCACCGACTAAGTCCCGATGGAATTGAAGCGCCTCTTGATGTGCTTGGTCCTCTTGTGAAATCTGGATTCCTTCGCTAAGGCAATTGCTCCAAGATTGTCACGTAAGATTTTCATTGACCCGATGCACTAGGTATGACACCTAGATCGGATATGAATCCTTCATCCGCATCTTCATTAGTCGCCCGTTGCTATGTATTCCGCTCACATGTAGATCCCACTACGACGCTTTGTTTAGAATCGCACTAACCGACAGCCTCCGCTTAGTGTAAATACGATCCGTCTGCGATTTAGAATCGTCCGGATCGTGTCAAAGCTTGCATCAACGTAACTGCCATTTATGAGCTCTTTGTCACCTCCATATACGAGAAACATATCCTTAGTCCTTTTCGTATTTCAGATGTTCTTGACCGCTTCCAAAGGATCCACACTGATTACTTTGGTACTCCTCGCTAGGCTTATAGCAAGGCACACATCAGGTCTGGTACACAGCATTGCATACATGATAGAGCCTATGGTCAAGCATAGGAACATCTTTCATTTTCTCTATCTTCTCAGTGGTCGGGCATTGAGTCTTACTCAACTTCACACCTTGTAACACGTGCAAGAACCCTTCTTTGCTTGATCCATTTTGAACTTCTTCAAAATTTTGTCAAGGTATGTGCTTTGTGAAAGTCCATTAAGCGCCTTGATCTATCTCTATAGATCTTGATGCCCAATATGTAAGCACCGAGGTCTTTCATTGAAAACTCTTATTCAAGTATCCCTTTATGCTATCCAGAATTCTATATCATTTCCGATCAGCAATATGTCATCTACATATAATATCGTAAATGCACAGAGCTCCCACTCACTTTCTTGTAAATACAAGCTTCTCCAAAAGTCTCAGATAAACCCAAATGCTTTGATCACACTATCAAAGCGCTTATTCCAACTCCGAGATGCTTGCACCAGTCCATAGATGGATCACTGAGCTTGCACACTTTGTTAGCTCCCTTTGGATCGATAAAACCTTCTCGTTGCATCATATACAAATCTTCTTCCGTAAATCCATTCAGAATGCGCTTTACATCCATTTGCCAAATTTCATAATCAAAATGCGCAATTGCTAACATGATTCGGACGACTTAAGCATCGCCACGGTGAGAAGGTCTCATCGTAGTCAATCCCTTGAACTTGTCGAAACCCTTATGCATAAGTCGAGCTTTGTAGACAGAATATTATCGCCGCCACTTCTTCTTGAAGATCCACTTGTTTTCTATTGCTTGCCTACTCGCAAGTCAACCAAAGTCCACACTTTGTTTTCATACATGGATCCCATCTCGCATTTCATGGCCTCAAGCCATTTTATGGAACTGGGCTCACCATCGCTTCTTCATAGTTCGTGAGGTTCATCATGATCTAGTAGCATGATTTCCGACAGGATTACCGCATTCACTCGTGCGGATCTTACTCGTGATCTACGAGGTTCTCAGAGTAACTTGATCTCAAGTTTCATGATCAACATCATCAACTTCCTCACTACTTGGTGTAGGTGTCTCGTAAACCGTTTCGCGATTTAACTACTTTCAAGTAAGGAGAAGGTACAATTACCTCATCAAGTTCTACTTTCCTCCCACTCACTTCTTTCGAGAGAAACCTTCTAGAAAGGATCCATTCTAGCAACGAATGTCTTGCCTTCGGATCTGATAGAAGGTGTACCCAACCCTCCTTTGGGTATCCTATGAAGACACATTTTCGATTTGGGTTCGAGCTTATCGGGAAGCTTTTTCACATAAGCATCGATCCCCAAACTTTTAGAAAGAAACTTTGGTTTCTTGCCAAACCATAGTTCATAAGGTGTCGTCAACGGATTTCGACGGTTTCTATTCAAGGTGAATGCGGCCTCTAGAGCATAACCCCAAAACGAAGGTAAATTTGAGACATCATAGATCGACCATATCTAGTAAAGTACGACAGACGTCGACACACCATTACGCTGTGGTGTTCCGGTGGCGGAGTTGAAACTATTCCGCATTGTTTCAAATGTAGACCAAACTCAGAACTCAAATATTCACCCCACGATCGATCAGAAACTTAATTTTCTTGTTACGATTTTTCAACTTCACTCAAATTCTTTTGAACTTTTCAAATGTTTCGACTTATGTTTCATTAAGTAGATATACCCATATCTCGCTAAGTCATCCGGAAGGTGAGAAAATAACGATATCCGCCACGAGCCTCAACATTCTGACCATACATCCATGTATGATTCCAACAAACTGTTGTTCTCCATAGTACCGAGAACGGGTTTTAGTCATCTTGCCCATGAGGCACGGTTCAAAGTGCCAAGTGATTCATAATCAAGGACTCCAAAAGTCCATCAAGATGGAGTTTCTTCGCTTTAAACCGATATGACCTAAACGGCGGCACAAATAAGTTGCACTTCATTATCAACTCCTTTTTGGTTTCAACATTATGAATATGTGTATCACTACTATCGAGATTTCAAAATAGACCCCTCAAGGGTGCATGACCATAAAAGATATTACTCATATAAATAGAACAACCATTATTCTCCGAAATGAATAACCCCTCGATCAAACAAGATCCAGATATAATGTTCATGCTCAACGCAGCACCAAATAACAATTATTTAGGTCTAAAACTAACCCAAGGTAGATGTAGAGGTAGCGGTAACAGATCACATCGACTTTGGAACCATTTCCCACGCCAAGATCCATTTCCGGTTCCTTTCCGTTAGTTCAAATTTGAAAACCAGAAAATTCCCCTCTTTAGTAAGGCCAAAAGTAAAATAATTTTTCCCTTTATTTTTTTTCCCAAAACTTGTGGTCTTCTTGAAGTTTCCCCTTTTCTTCCCTTTGCCTTTTCTTGAAACTAGTGGTCTTATTGACCATCAACACTTGATGCTCCTTCTGATTTCTACCTCCGCAGCCTTTAGCATTGTAAGAGCCGTTATCTTTTAACCCTTGCATATTATAGTTCATCACGGCCTTTGTAGCTTGGTGGCGTGATTGAAGAATTCCAATGACACAATCATCCGAAGATTAACTCCCAATTGTGTCAAGTGATTGTAACCTACATTCCGGAATTGCTCACTAAAACTATTCTCTCCATCTTGCAGCTATAGAACTTATTGAGACTTCAATCTCTCAATCCGCATTCGTTGAATATTAACTTCAACCCCGGAACATCTCATATGCTCCATGACGCTCAAAACGCCCTGAAGTCCCGGTTCGCAAAAGGGAAATAACAAATAACATTTCTGGCGCCTTGGCAATTAGCAAGAGGTCGCACCAGCGGGCATCCAGACATAACTCTTCGGGAATGAGGATGATCTCGTTACGGACCAAATCGGTAATTGCTACCATCATCTTTCAACTTTGCTTTCTCAAGGAACGATTAAAATTCAACAACAACAAAGACGAGCCATCTATCTACAATCAAACATAAACAAGCAAGATACTATCAGTACTAAGTTCATGATAAATTTAAGTTCAATTAATCATATTACTTAAGAACTCCCACTTAGAAAGACATCCTCTAGTCATCTAAGTGATCACGTGATCCAAATCAACTAAACCATAACCGATCATCACGTGAAATGGAGTAGTTTTCAATGGTGAACATCTTATGTTGATCATATCTACTATATGATTCACGCCGACCTTTCGGTCTCCGTGTTCCGAGGCCATATCTCGCATATGCTAGGCTCGCAAGTATAACCCAGTATTCTGACGGTGCAAACTGGCTTGCACCCGCTGTAGATGGACGAGGCTTATCACACCCGATCATCACGGGTGTCCGGGCACGATTTAACTTTGGCAACGTGCATACCGTGGAGAACACTTCTTGATAATTTAGTGAGAGATCATCTTATAATGCTACCGCCAATCAAAGCAAGATAAGATGCATAAAAGGATAAACATCACATGCAAATCAATATAAGTGATATGATATGGTCATCATCATCTTGTGCTTCATGATCTCCATCTTGCAAGCACCACCATGATCACCATCGCCACCGGCGCCGACACCTTGATCTCCATCGTAGCATCATTGTCGCCTCGCCAAACTTATGCTTCTACGACTATCGCTACCGCTTAGTGATAAAGTAAAGCATTACAGTATGATTGCATTGCATACAATAAAGCGACAACCATATGGCTCCAGCCACTGCGATAACTTCGTTACAAAACATGATCATCTCATACAACAAAATATAGCATCACGCTCTTGACCATATCACATCACAACATGCCCGCAAAAACAAGTTAGACGCCCTCTACTTTGTTGTTGCAAATTTTACTGGCTGCTACGGGCTTAAGCAAGAACCAGTCTCACCCACGATCAAAACCACAACGATAGTTCGCAAATAGACTCCGCTTTTAACCTTCTCAAGGACCGGCGTAGCCACACTTCGGTTCAACTAAAGTGAGAGAGACAGACACCCACCATACCTTTAAGCAACGAGTGCTCGTGGCGGTGAAACCAGTCTCCGAAGCGCACGCGTAATGTCGGTCTAGGCCGCCATCTCACAATACCGCTGAACCAAAGTATGACATGCTGGTAGGTAGTATGACTTGTATCGCCCACAACTCACTTGTGTTCTACTCTGCAAAACATCAAACCATAGAAAAACCTAGGCTCGGATGCCACTCGTTGGGGAACGAGTAATTTCAAAAATTTTCCACGCACACGCAAGATCATGGTGATGCATAGCAACGAGGGGGAGAGGTCGTCACGCACTCTCATAGACCCGAGCGGAAGCGATCACAACGTAGAGGAAGTAGTCGACGCTCTCCTCGCGATCCGACCGATCCGGCGCCAGCATTCGCCGCCCAGTTCTTGACACACGACAGCTCGATGACGCCCTCAGATCTCGATCCAGCCGAGTGTCGAGGGAGAGTTCCACAAGACGACGGCGGTGACGATCTTGATGTTTCACTCGCGCAGGCTTTCGCTTAAGCTTCGATCAGATGACCGAGGTGGAATATGGTGGAGGGGGCACCAGACACGGCTAAGGAACGATCCAAAGATCAAACTTGTGTGTATTGGGGTGCCCCAGATATAAAGGAGGGAGGGGAGGCCGCCGCCTAGAGGCTGCGCGAGGAGTCCTACTCACCGAGTAGGACTCCTTTCCTAGTTGGATTAGGTTTGGGGAGGAAAGAAGAAGGCCGCCTCCCTTGTCCTATTCGGACTGGGGAGAGGGCGCGGCCACCTCCGCCGGCCCTCCTCTTCTCCCTCGAGGCCCACCGAGGCCCATTTACCCTCGGGGTTCCGTAACCTCCCAGATCTGAGAATTCCGCTTTTGCCCGAACCATTCAACTCCAAACATAGGCTTCCAATATATCAATCTTTATGTCTCGATCATTCCGAGACTCCTCGCATGTCCGTGATCACATCCGGACTCCAACTTCTTCGTACATCAAAACTCATAAACTCATAATAATCGCCATCAAACCTTGCTGCAGGACTCCTACGGTTCGAGAACAATGTAGACATGACCTAGAACTATTCACGGTCAATAACCAACAGCGGACCTGATGCCCATATTGGTTCCTACATATTCTACGTAAGATCTTTGTCGGATCAAGCATAACAACATACGTTGTTCCTTTGTCATCGTGTATGTTACTTGCCCGAGATTCGATCGTCGATCCAATACCTAGTTCAATCTCGCTATCGCAAGTCTCTTTACTCGCTCCGTAATACATCATCTCACAACTAACTCATTAGTTGTAGTGCTTGCAAGGCTTCAGTGATATGCATTACCGAGAGGGCCCAGAGATACCTCTCCACAATCGGAGTGACAAAACCTAATCTCAAATACGCCAACCCAACATCTCGCCTTTTGGAGACACTCAGAGTAATCTCTTTATAATCACCCAAGCTATTGCCTAGACGCTTTGGTAGCACCCAAAGTGTTCCTCCGTAAACGGAGTTGCATAATCTCATAGTTACAGGAACATGTATAAGTCATGGATAAAAGCGAGCAACATACTAAACGATCGGTGCTAAGCTAATGGAATGGGTCATGTCAATCGATCATTCTACTTATGATGTGACCTTGTTAATCAAATAACAACTCTTTGTTCATGGTCGTGAAACATAACCATCTTTGATTAACAAGCTAGTCTAGTAGAGGCATACTAGTGACATCTTGTTTTGTCTATGCATTCACACATGTATCATGTTTCCGTTAATACAATTCTAGCATGAATGATAAACATTTATCATGAAATAAGGAAATAAATAATAACTTTATTATTGCCTCTAGGGCATATTTCCTTCAATCATGGCCTACGCCCACGGAGGACTAGCCTTTACTCGGGTAGATCTTCACGAAGTAGGCGATCTCCTTGCCCTTACAAACTTCTTGGTTCAACTCCACATCTTGACTGGAGGCTCCCAAGCACACCTAACTAATCTAGGAGGCACCACCTCCAAAAGGTAATAGATGGTGTTGGTGATGATGAACTCCTTGCTCTTGTGCTTCAAATGATAATCTCCCCAACACTCAACTCTCCTCACCGATTTGGCTGTGGTGAAGAAAGGATTGAGTGGAAAGCAACTTGGGAAGGCTAGAAATCAAGTTTCATATGGTGGGAGTGGAGCAACTTGATCTCAACACAAGGGTAGGTAGTTTTCTTCTCAAATGTAAGGTAGGAGTGGTAGTTCTTTCGATGGCTCTCTCCACTGAATGAAGAGGAGGTGGAGGGTATTTATAGCTCCACAAAAATCCAACGCTAACACATTTGACCAATCTCGGCCGACTGGTTGACAACTCGTGAGACCGAAAGTTCAAATCTTGAGAACGTTGGGATTTTCGTGGGACCAAAATACAATCTCTGTTAGTCCGATTCTTCCAAAGACTAGGGTTTGCCATTCTCGGTGGGACCATTTTATCATCTCGGTGACACCGATTTGATTACGTAGGTTTAGGTTGGCAACACTAGTTTCGTAAGACCGAGTTTGGAATCGGAAAATCCGAAATTTCTAGGGTTTGGGTATATGGTGAGGTGGTTCATCTCGTGTGACTGAAGTTTATAGAATCGTGGGACCGAGATTACTTATGAGTATATGTTGGAATGAAAGATTGTCGATAGTTTGAGAGATAAATCACTAAGCACTTTGAGCAACGATCATCATCATAACCTCATCCCTTTAATAGTATTGGCTTTCCTATGGACTCAATGTGATCTTGGATCACTAAACCAAAAATAGAGTCTTGAGCTTTTGCCAATGTTTTCCTTAGCATTTTGAGGGTCCACATCATCACCATTGCCATACCCATATCACTGAACTTTCAAATATTCTCAAGAAACAATTAGTTCAATGATATATATGTTGTTATTAATTACCAAAACCACCCGGGATTAGTTGCACTTTCAATCTCCCCTTTTGGTAATTGATGACAACATATAGATCAAAGCTTCACAAGAGATATAATCAATGAATAATATCGTCGCTTTGAGAAGTATGTGATAAGCAAGAGCTCCCCTAAATTTGTGCATTATTTAAGATTTATGCTTGAATGCAAATGCACAATCGATTAGGATCATGGGTCACTCTTCCATGTCACATACATCTTGGTGGAGCGCATCAAAATGATAAGAATGAATAGCATGCACCCAATCACCAAGACATGAGTAAATGATCATACAAGATATGAATAGAATATGATAAGCATTAAGCACACATTAAGGCATAGTATGATCAAGCACTCATCAAAGTAGAGCAAACGTAGTATCATGTCTCGGAAAACTCAAAAGTATCTCAAAGAAACCGAAAACGAAAGAGCAAAAGCGAGCACTCTCTCTCAAAGTCCTATGATCTATACAATTTTCTCCTTTGGCAACAAGTTACCAAAAGTTCGAAAGGTATAGAGCTAAATGTCACTAGGGACTCACGGGCTCCCCGTCGGTCTGATGGAGGGAGATAGCTGCATCTGCAAAGGCCTGCTCAAAGTCGTGGAGCCGAGGAGGGACACTGGAGCTGGAGCTGAACCGATGGAGCTGTGGAGGTGCATGCATGAGCTATGGGGTCTCCATCGAATAGCAGCTGATATGGGCTTTAGGGAACTGGAGCAGGCTGCTCATAGTCATCTCGACAAGGTCATCCTCCATCTCCTTCATGAGCTCGCTTCTCCTCTTGGCTTCCTCGATATCCGCCTCAAGCTTGTTGACAAGGACTGCACTTCGCACATTTTGACATCCAGAGCATGGAACTTGTCTTCAACTATCCTCTCAAGACTCTCCCGAGACTGCACTATGCTGGCCAAAGCGTAGTTCAATCCTCCGGTAGCTTCAAGAAGTTGTTCTCCAACGCTCTTGGGTTTTGTCTGCTGCCGCTTCCCTTCTCGCCTTTAGCTTGTTTGGCAGCTTCAGACTTAGCTTGTCCTTCAACAGATGTGGGATCATCCTCACCATCACAACTTCATTATCCTCATGTTCAGCTGCAGTGGCAAGTGGGGTCTATCCAACAAGTAGGTGTCCGTGCAAACTTGGCATTGATGAGCATCCAATGTGCGAGCAAACCCACATGACCTCTTCCGTCTGCGTCATGTCCTCTTGATAGTCTCAACTATCGTGTCCATCACCTTGAAAGGTGCCTTCGATCTAGAATATGCAGCATGTTGATAGAATAGCCTCTTATCATGCGATGGTCTCCGACTTGGGCATCAAAGTATGCCTCGTAATAGTGTTAGTGGTTGGGAGACCTGCTCAAGATGATACATCGATCCAAGCTTCCATAGCTCTACATCCTTGGTCGGTACCTCATTGTACATGTTCTCATTGACTCATGATTCTTCTTGGGGATTCCATAGACATCTACATCATCATCTCTTGATATCGGAGCATTCAAGAGTGCAGCCCACTCTTCAACTGTTGAAGAGAATCTCCGCCTTCACCATCCATACAATTCCGCCATCCGATAGAAGTGTGTGTCAGGCAGAATCGCATGATCATCTCATCATTCCATGTCCGCGTCCACCAACGAACTCTACAACTCCACATGCAAAGTGAAGCTCTCATGCACATGTGGGAAGTAGTCTCGTGTTTTCACGCCGATGTATTTCCAAATACATATCTAGTGTCAAGAATAATGGGCTTTTGTCCATAAGCACTGCCTCATAGAAATCTTGTTGCTCTCGTGTGGAACCTTGGGTCAACAGCCTTTCTCCTGGAGGCATATGGATCAACTTGCCTCCATAGCCTCGAGACCTTTGTCCTTCCTTTCCTTCATATTTTCAGCTGAGGATGAGCATCATTGTGGATCGCGCTTCGTTGAAGTTTCAAGAATACATGTGCCTCTTCATCCGACTCACTGGTGGCACATTGTCCTTCTTCTTCTCCAAGCGTGAATGTTCCTCATTGTTTTCTTGGCTTTGCAAGAAGTTTGGCTTGAGCTGCCTTTTGCGAGCCGATGGCTTAGATTTGGTAGGTGCTCCTCCCTCGATGGCATCTCCCATCAACTTAGGCTTCGAGGAGGTGGGTGCTTCCTCATCGTAATCATCATCGCCTTCATCATGTACTATCCTCTTCCTCTTGGAAGTTTTTACCTTGCTCGAGGTTTCTTCTTCCATGCTCACTTCTTTGCAACTGTGGACTTCTTCACCTTGTCGGTGCTTTCTTTGTTTGTTGCCTTTGATGCTCTTTGGCAACCACTTTCCTCTTAGGCTTGATGTGATCTCTTCTCAAGAACAAAGTCGAGTCCTCTTCATCGAATTCTCTTCTTCCCGCCCCGTGGCAGCGGAGGCAAACCACTTGGTGTGCCTCTCACCATCATCGAAAAACTGTTGCTTCGTGACTTGTGTCGCCTCGAATTGCAACTCGTGATTCAGACTGCTCGCTGTCACTTGCATCCGATATGGCCGACAACCCGTGAATAGAATAGGTATAGCGTAATAGAAGAGTTATCACAAACGCAGAAGTTTTTGCAAAAAAATGAGTTCAAATTTCAGTTTTAGGTTTTCACTGATGCATTTCGTCCGACCGAGTCTAAAATTCGTGAATCAAGTGTCTAAAAGTAACCATTCACACCACTTTCTGTTGGACCGAATGGGTTTCGCCTAGCCGAGAGCACTAGGGTTTCATCAATCCTCATTTCGGTCTTACCGATTTGCACAACCTGTTGGACCGAAAAGGCAAGCAATGGCCAGAGGCCAAATCGGTCATCCGAGAATGTAGAATCGGTCACACCGAGATGTGTTCGGGAAACCTAACCCTAAGATTTTCACTCGAATTTCGTTCTAAGAACTAATCTGGTAGGAAGATTTCAAAGGTGGCAAGAAGCTAGGCAAAACCTATCGTGCATTGAATCGAGGTTGAAGCACGAGAGGGATGAAACTCACCCAACTTGGTGGAGTTTCACTACGCGCAACGGCGCGGTGAGATTGACTGCTGACGGCGACGGAGACTCATGGCAGGGCGCAGCGACGACGGAGACGATCCGGAGACCACGGCGACGGCAAAGAAGGGTTTGGGGAGGCGGTTGAAGAAAGAATCAACGCGCTGCCCTCGTGATATATATCCCTTCATTGTCGGTGGACCGAGTTGAAAACTCGTGGCACCGAGATGATTAATCGCAAGAGCTACTCACTTCGTCACGCCGAATTTGTAACTCGGTTTCACCGAGGTGAAAACCTAGATCAATCCAAGTGATTTCGGTCTCGTCCGATTTGAGTATATTGGTTTGACCGAAAGTACTTAGAAGGTTTTGAAGTTAAGGTTTGACGGATTCGTGGTCGAAAGTGCTCCTCACTCGGTCGTCCAAAAAGACTTGATCAAAGTTTGTGATATAAGCATGAATAGAGTTTGAGACAAGAAAGCATAGATAGCTAGAGGAACTTAGGCATTCTTGTCCATCCATTTGGTCAAAAGAAAAATCCAAAAGACCAAAGCAACAAATGGATGTCCTCGAATGGATAAAATTATGCATCCAACATGCTCACACAATAAGATAGCAAATGAAATATGTGTCAAACATGCACAAACAAAACTCTAGCAACTAGCACACAATTTGGCGATGACTAGGTCATCTATATATGAGTATATTGACTTAGGAGTCAAATGAGAACATTTGATCATAGGTCATACTCATCGCTTAAGCACAAGTGGGTTACCACTTTTACATAAAGCATTAATGTGTTCACATCATTTGAAGATGCTTTAGCTCAATTCTTTAGAGCAAAGCTCCCCTTGATGTGAGAACCCTTTAAAGGGTCAAACTAACCTTGGGTTGTCGAGAAGACTTCATGTAGATGTTGAAGATGTGGATGCTCAATGTTGATGAAGATCATCAAGAGTTGGGAGCAATCCTTTGATTCGGCACTTTCAATACCTACATGGGTTAGTCCCACAAGGAACAAACAAGGATATCCATGGACATAGATTGAAGTACACAATAGATGATGTCCATGAAAGCAATGATTACCTTGTCCCTTGACTTACCAACATGAGGGTTTGTGACTCCATGAACTAGTGCAAGATGGAAGTTGATTGCACAAGTTCTTGCCAAAATGAATATGAGTGAAGTATGTTGGCAGAGTCACCTCAAGAACTCTCTAGTTCTTCTTCTTCGATCCACATCATCTTGATGGGAATCCTTGGGGTAGTAGTTGAGCTTGTCAAGTAGAACTTGAAGTTTCCTTGGGAACCCACTTGACCATGGCCTTGGGTTCTTCAATGAATGCATCAATCTCCTCTTGAAGCTTGTTTTGCCTTTTAGCTTGTGGTCTTGTGGTGGAAGGTCATCTTGAGCTTGTTCCACATTGAAGAAGTAGGATCATACTTTCCTTTGAGAAACAAACTTTGGAGTGGGATATGACCTTCTTCCCATTCAACACCCTCGGCTGAACTTTCGCTCAAAACCAATTCCTTGATTCTTCCTGCCTTCCTTGCTTAAGTA
>JAHHZJ010005501.1:0-42177 GCA_021437245.1 Aegilops speltoides | reverse complement strand
GACTTCAACGACGTTTGAACGCTATGGAGCATATGAGATGTTCCAGAGTTGAAGTTAATATTCCAAATGTAATGCCCGGATTGAGAGATATGAAGTTCCAATAAGTTCTATAGCTGCAAGATGGAGGAGAATAGTTCGTTAGTGAGCATATACTCGTAATGTCGGGTACTACAATCACTTGACACAATTGGGAGTTAATCTTCCTGATGATTGTGTCATTGATGAATTCTCCAATCAACGCCACCAAGCTACAAAGGCTTCGTGATGAACTATAATATGCAAGGGTTAGTAAAGACTATGCTCGAGCTCTTCGCAATGCTAAAGGTCATGGAGGTAGAAATCAAGAAGGAGCATCAAGTGTTGATGGTCAATAAGACCACTAGTTTCAAGAAGAAAGGCAAAGGGAAGAAGAAAGGAATTCAAGAAGAACAGAAGCAAGTTGCGCTCAGAGAAGAAACCCAAGTCTGGCCCTAAACCTGAAACTCGAGTGCTTCTACCGCAAGCGATCGTCACGAAGCGGAACTGCCCCAAGTATTTGGCGGATAAGAAGGATGACAAGGTGAACAAAGGTATATGTGATATACATGTTATTGATGTGTACCTTACTAGAGCTCGTAGTAGCACTGGTATTTGATACGGTTCTGCTAATATTTGCAACTCAAACAGGACTACGATTGCTTAACTCGCAAAGGACGAGGTGACGATGCGCTGTGGAAATGGTTCCAAAGTCGATGTGATCGCGGTCGGCACGCTACCTCTACATCTACCTTCGGATTAGTTTTAGACCTAAATAATTGTTATTTGGTGCCCGCGTTGAGCATGAACATTATATCTGGATCTTGTTTGATGCAGACGGTTATTCATTTAAATCGAGAATAATGGTTGTTCTATTTATATGAGTAATATCTTTTATGGTCATGCACCCTTGAGGAGTGGTCTATTTCTTATGAATCTCGATAGTAGTGATACACATATTCATAATGTTGAAACCAAAAGATGCAGAGTTGATAATGATAGTGCAACTTATTTGTGGCATCGCCGCTTAGGTCATATCGGTGTAAAGCGATGAAGAAACTCCATGCCGATGGACTTTGGAGTCACTTGATTATGAATCACTTGGCACTTACGTAACCGTGCCTCATGGGCAAGATGACTAGAACACCGCTTCTCCGTACTATGGAGAGAGCAACAGATTTGTTGGAAATCATACATACGTATGTATGTGGTCCGATGAATATTGAGGCTCGTGGCGGATATCGTTATTTTCTCACCTTCACAGATGACTTAAGCGATATGGGTATATCTACTTAATGAAACATAAGTCTGAAACGCTTGAAAAGTTCAAAGAATTTCAGAGTGAAGTTGAAAATCATCGTAACAAGAAAATTAAGTTTCTACGATCCGATCGTGGAGGTGAATATTTGAGTTACGAGTTTGGTCTACATTTGAAACAATGCGAATAGTTTCGAACTCACGCCACCCGAACACCACAACAGAATGGTGTGTCCGAACGTCGAATCGTACTTTTACTAGATATGGTACGATCTATGATGTCTCTTACAGATTTACCGCTATCGCTTTGGGGTTATGCTCTAGAGACACCAGATTCACACTCGAATAGAACACCGTCGAAACCGCTGAGACGACACCTTATGAACTCGTGGTTTAGCAAGAAACCAAAGTTGTCATTTCTTAAAGTTTGGGGATGCGATGCTTATGTGAAAAAGCTTCAACCTGATAAGCTCGAACCCAAATCGGAGAAATGTGTCTTCATAGGATACCCAAAGGAGACAGTTGGGTACACCTTCTATCACAGATCCGAAGGCAAGACATTCGTTGTTAAGAATGGATCCTTTCTAGAGAAGGAGTTTCTCTCAAAGAAGTGAGTGGGAGGAAAGTGGAACTTGATGAGGTAATAGTACCTTCTCCTTACTTGAAAGTAGTTCGCGCAGTAAACCAGTTTCGAGACACCTACCAAGTAGTGAGGAAGTTGATGATGTTGATCATGAAACTTCAGATCAAGTTACTGCAAAACCTCGAGATCAACCAGAGTAAGATCCGCACTGAGTGGTACGGTAATCCTGTTCGAAGTCATGCTACTAGATCATGATGAACCTACGAACTATGAAGAAGCGATGGTGAGCCCAGATTCGCAAAATGGCTTGAGGCCATGAAATCTGAGATGGGATCCATGTATGAGAACAAAGTGGATCTTTGGTTGACTTGCCCGAGGGTAGGCAAGCAATAGAAAACAAGTGGATCTTCAAGAAGAAGACCGACGCGACGGTAATGTTATCGTTTAAAGCTCGACTTGTCGCAAAGGTTTTCGACAAGTTCAAGGGATTGACTACGATGAGACCTTCTCACCAGAAGCGATGCTTAAGTCCGTCTCGAATCATGTTAGCAATTGCCGATTTTATGATTATGAAATTTGGCAAATGGATGTAAAGACTGCATTCCTGAATGGATTTCTGAAGAAGAGTTGTATATGATGCAACCGTAAGGTTTTATCGATCCAAAGGAGCTAACAAGTGTGCAAGCTCCAGCGATCCATATATGGACCGTGCAAGCATCTCGAGTTGGAATAAACGCTTTGATAGTGTGATCAAAGATTTGGGTTTGTACTAGCACTTTGGAGAAGCTCAGATTTACAAGAAAGTGAGTGGAGCTCAGAGCATTTCGATCTTATATGTGGATGACATATTGCTGATCGGAAATGATATAGAATTTCGGATAGCATAAAGGGATACTTGAATAAGAGTTTTTCAATGAAAGACCTCGTGAAGCTGCTTACATATTGGGCATTAAGATCTATAGAGATAGATCAAGACGCTTAATTGACTTTCACAAAGCACATACCTTGACAAAGTTTTGAAGAAGTTCAAAATGGATCAAGCAAAGAAAGGGTTCTTGCCTGTGTTACAAGGTGTGAAGTTGAGTCGACTCAATGCCCACCACCGCAGAAGATAGAGAGAAAATGAAAGATGTTCCTATGCTTCAGCCATAGGCTCTATCATGTATGCAATGCTGTGTACTGCACTGATGTGTGCCTTGCTATAAGCCTAGCAGGAGGTACCAAAGTAATCCAGAGTGGATCATCGACATGTCAAGAACATCCCAAATACCGAAAAGGACTAAGGATATGTTTCCAGATATGGGGTGACAAAGAGCTCATCGTGAACGGTTACGCTTGATGCAAGCTTTGACACCGATCCGGACGATTCTAAATCGCAGACCGGATACGATTTACACTAAACGGAGGAGCCGCGCTTGTGCAGTTCTAAACAAAGCGTCAGAGCGGATCTACATGTGAAGCGGAATACATAGCAGCTTCGAAGCAGCTAATGAAGGAGTCTGGATGAAGGAGTTCATATCCGATCTAGGTGTCATACCTAGTGCATCGGGTCCAATGAAAATCTTCGTGACAATATCGAGCAATTGCCTTAGCGAAGGAATCCAGATTTCACAAGAGGACCAAGCACATCAAGAGACGCCTCAATTCCATCCGGACTTAGTCCGACGGAGACATAGAATTTGAAGATACATACGGATCTCGAATGTTGCGCACTGCTGACTAAGCCTCTTCCACGAGCAAAACATGATCAGCACCAAGACTCCATGGGTGTTAGAATCATTATGTAATCTAGATTATTGACTCTAGTGCAAGTGGGAGATCAAGGAAATATGCCCTAGAGGCAATAATAAAGTTATTATTTATTTCCTTATTTCATGATAAATGTTTATCATTCATGCTAGAATTGTATTAACCGAAACATGATACATGTGTGAATGCATAGACAAAACAACATGTCACTAGTATGCCTCTACTAGACTAGCTTGTTAATCAAAGATGGTTATGTTTCCTAACCATGAACAAAGGAGTTATTATTTGATTAATGAGGTCACATCATTAGTAGAATGATCTGATTGACATGACCCATTCCCTTAGCTTAGCACACGATCGCTTAGTATGTTGCTACCGCTTTTATCCATGACATATACATGTTCCTCGTAACTATGAGATTATGCAACCCTGCTTATCGGAGGAACACTTTGGTGCTACCAAACGTCACAACGTAATCGGGTGATTATAAAGGAGTACTACAGTGTCTCCAAAGGCAAATGTTGGGTATGGCGATTTCGAGATTAGGTTTTGTCACCCGATTGCTCTGGAGAGGTATCTCCGCCCTCTCGGTAATGCACATCATCAAGCCTTGCAAGCACTACAACTAATGAGCTAGTTGTGATGATGTATTACGAACGAGTAAAGAGACTTGCGTAACGAGATTGAACTAGGTATTGATACCGACGATCGAATCTCTCGCAAGTAACATACCGATGACAAAGGGAACAACGTGATGTTGTTATGCGGTCTGACCGATAAAGATCTTCAGAGAATATGTAGGAACCAATATGGGCATCCAGTCCCGCTGTTGGTTATTGACCGTGAATGGTTCTAGGTCATGTCTACATTGTTCTCGAACCATAGGGTCCGCACGCTAAGGTTTCATGGCGATGCTTATTATGAGTTTATGTATTTTGATGTATCAAGGAGTTCGAGTCCCTGATGTGATCACGGACATGACGAGGAGTCTCGGAATGGTCGAGACATAAAGATTGATATATTGAAGCCTATGTTTGAGTTCGAATGGTTCCGTAAAACGGAATTTATCGAGTACCGGAGGTTACCTGAACCCCTGGAGGTAAATGGGCCTCGATGGGCCTTAGTGGAAAGGAGAAAGGGCCAGCTAGTGCGTGGCCTCCCCCTTCCCTAGTCCCATTAGGACTAGGAGAAGGGGCCGCCCCTCTCTCTCTTTCCCTCCGGAACCTAGTCCAACTAGGATTGGGGGAATCTACCCCAGAGGGAGTAGGACCCTGCATGCGCCCCCTTGGCCGCCGCCCTCCCCTTGCTCCTTTATATACGGGGCAGGGGGCACCTTGGAACACACAAGTTGATCGTGAGATCGCTCTCAGCCTGCGCGTGCCCCTCCACCATATTCCACCTCGTTATACCGTCAGCTTAGGCGGCTCCGCGCCGATGAACATCAAGATCGCTACCACGCCGTCAGGTCGACGGAACTCCCCTCGACACTCGGCTGGATCGAGTACGAGGGACGCCATCGAGCTGTACGGTGTCAAGAACTCGGGCGCCGAGTAACGCGCCGATCGGTCGGATCGCGAGGAGAACGACGACTACTTCTCTACGCCAGATCGCTCGCCTGGTCTACAAGGGTATGTAGACAACACTCTCCTCTCGCTATACATCACCATGATCTTGCAGCGAGGGAAAATTTTTGAAATTACTACGCCCCAACATATATATCATTGAACTAATAGTTTCTGAGAACATTTCAAAGTTCGGATATGGGTATGGCAATGATCAAGATGTGGACCCTCAAATGCTAAGGAAAGCATTGGCAAAAGCTCAAGACTCCATTTTGGTTTAGTGATCCAAGATCACATTGAGTCTATAGGAAAGCCAATACTATTAAAAGGGATGAGGTTATGATAATGATCCGTGCTCAAAGTGCTTAGTGATCTATCTCCCAAACCATCGCAATCTTTCATTCCAACATATACTCATAAGTAATCTCGGTCCCACCGATTCCATAAACTCACCACACCGAGATGAACCACCTCACCACAAAGCCAAACCCTAGTAATTTCGGTTTTTCCGATTCCAAACTCTGTCACACCAAACTAGTGTTGCCAACCTTCAGAACCTTCAGAATCAAATCGGTGTCACCGAGATGATAAAGTCGGTCCCACCGAGATTGGCAAACCCTAGTCTTTGGAAGAATCGGACTCACCGAGATTGTATTTTGGTCCCACGAAAATCCCAACGCTCACAAGATTTGAACTTTCGGTCTCACCGAGTTGTCAACTTCGGTCCGACCGAGATTGGTCAAATGTGTTAACGGTTGGATTTTGTGTGAGGCTATAAACCCTCCACCTCCTCTTCATTCGTGGAGAATGCCATCGAAAGAACTACCACTCCTACCTTACATTTCGAAGAAAACTACCTACCCTTGTGTTGAGACAAGTTGCTCCACTCCTACCATATGAAACTTGATTTCTAGCCTTCCCAAGTTGCTTTCCACTCAATCCTTTCTTCCACCACAGCCAAATCAAGTGAGGAGAGTTGAGTGTTGGGAGATTATCATTTGAAGCACAAGAGCAAGGAGTTCATCATCACCAACACCATCTATTACCTTTTGGAGGGTGGTGCCTCCTAGATTGGTTAGGTGTCGCTGGGAGCCTCCACAAGATGTGGAGTTGAACCAAGAAGTTTGTAAGGGCAAGGAGATCGCTTACTGTGAAGATCTACCCCGAGTAAGGCTAGTCCTCCGTGGGCGATGCCATGATGGCATAGACAAGGTTGCTTCTTCGTGGACCCTTCGTGGGTGGAGCCCTCTGTGGACTCTCGCAGCTGCTACCTCCGTGGGTTGAAGTCTCCATCAACGTGATTGACGATAGCACCACCTATCGGAACCACGAGAAAATCTCCGTGTTCCAAATTGCGCTTGCTCTTCTCCACCTCTATTTACTACATGTGCAATTTACTTTCGCTGCCATTACTCTAGAATTGCATGTAGTAGGTGATACTTGACTTGTCATCATTGTGAACTTGCCAAAACTTGTCTTAATCAAAAGGCTAAACTTTAAATTGTCAAGTAGTCTAATCACCCCCTCTAGACATACTTTCGATCCTACAAGTGGTATCGTAGCTTTGGTCTCCATTGGATTGGTTTCCATTGCATTGATTCCATAAGCTTGGTTTCACAACCTAGGAGAGTATGGCGCCTAGTGAGGGTAATTTTCAGAGAGGTCCTTACTTTGATGGTTCAAACTTTGCTAGTTGGAAGCATAAAATGAAAATGCATATTCTTGGACATAACCCCAAGATGGGGCATTATTTGTGTTGGCTTGCAAGGTGAGTTCTTCGAGGAAGGAAAAGTTCCGGATCGTGAAGCTACAATGATGAATTATGGATGTTGCAAAACAATGCTCAAGCTTGTGACATTCTCTTCAATGCTTTGTGTCCCGAGGAGTTCAACAAAATCAGCCGCCTTGAGAATGCAAAAGAGATTTGGAATACTTTGGTCGAAATGCACGAAGGTACCGAAGTCCGTGAAGGAATCAAAGCTAGATGTTCTTCAAGGTCAACTTGACAAGTTCAAGATGAAGGAAGGTGAAGGAGTCGCTGAATGTACTCTAGGCTTGCTCTCATCACAAATGAGATTGCCGCTTAGGAAGCTAAGAAATGACCATCGATTCATCATCAAGAAGATTCTCGAGCTTTGATGGAAAGTATGACACCATGTGCACTTTGATCCAAATGATGCCAAACTACAAGAATCTCAAGCCCTACCAAGTCATTGGAAGGATTGTTGCTCATGAGATGACACTTAAAGATAAGGAAGAGCTTCACAACAAGTCAAGTGGTGCTAAAAGCTACAGCTTGAAGCTCCCACAACCTCAAGTGACAAGCTAGTTTCCAATGAAGAGATAAGCCTAATGGTGAAGAACTTCAACAAATTCTACAAGAGTAGAAGCAAGGAAAGAAGCTCAAAGTCTAGATCATATGATGAAAAGAGATCTTCTAGTCGTGATCGAATCAGCTATAATTGTGGAAGACCCTGACACTACTCAAATGAGTGTTCGACTCCCCACAAGAGAAGAGAAGAATCTCCAAGAAGAAGAAGCTCAAGAGAAGAGTCACCTCGAAAGAGAGAAGGAGTAGAGATGATCAAGATGAACGAAGATCCTCTCGGAGAAGCAAGGATTCGGAGAGGAAAGACAAGTCATCAAGGAGCTACAAGAAGAAAACATCAAGCTCATGAGGTGAATGGGTCTCCGCCCGACCGACAATCATTCCAAAGAAGCTATCACTCCAACTCGAATACACCAAGATGAAGGTGTTGCGGTCTTGCTCTCGTGTCCTCCAACTCCAACTCCTATGACTTATTTGATTCACCAAATGAGGGAATTGGAAGATGCTTCATGGCTAAAGGCCCCAAGGTATCACACCCTGAATTTATTGACTTTGATAGTGATGAGGATGACTTGCTTGGTGAAGATGAGCTTTACATGACAAATCTAGTGAGCCTAGTAATGATGAACATGCTAGTAGTCTTTATAGTCGAGAAGAGTCAAATGACAATGCTATGAAGGAGATTGAGCGCCTAACTAAAGAACTAAACACTCTTAAGTTAGCTCATGAAACAACTCAAGAAGATCATAGAGAGCTCCTAAGATCTCATGAGAAGCTACGCTCGAGAAGCTCAATCTAGAGCAAGAACATGAGTTCCTAAAAGCTATCAATGACGATCTTCAAAGAAGAGTTCTTCATATCTTGCCAAACGACTTCTCTTGTCTAATTTCTTGCCACCTATTAAAACTAAGCATGACAAGCATAAGAAAAATTCTTCATCCTAGTAGTAACAATAACCATGCTAAATCCAATATTGTTGCTTCTAGTAGTTCTCTTGATTCCACTAACAATGTTTCAAGCCAAGTTACACTTGAGCAAGAAAATAGTTTATTGAAAGGGATTATAGAGAAAGGTGTTCACAAGAGCCTTGCCGAAGCAAGAACTTTGAGGAAATTGTTGCAAGCAAGGAAGGCACCGAAGAATCAAGGAATTGGTTTTGAGCGAAAGTTCAACGCCGAGGGTGTTGAATGGAAGAAGGTCAATATCCCACTCCAAAGTTTGTTTCTCAAAGGAGAAGTATGACCTATTCTTCCAATGTGGAACAAGCTCAAGATGATCTTCCACCACAAGACCACAAGCTAAAAGGCAAGGACAAGCTTCAAGAGGAGATTGATGCATTTATTGAAGCACCCAAGGCCATGGTCAAGTGGGTTCCCAAGGAAGCCAAGTTCATTTCACGGATGACGGGCGACGTGAGGCGGCGGGTCGAGGCTGCTTATGAGATCGAAGGGGCGAGGGAGACGCTGGGGTGGGACGAGCGGGGATGGGGTATCGGAGGATTAGGTTACGGCGAGGGGGTTAAGGGCCTTAGTAGGCCAAAGTAGCGTGGGTTCGGTCCGGCTTCATCAGCGTTGGTCGGCCACCGGCCGCCCGTCCAGCCGGGGGCGGGGTCTTTACTTTGTTTTGTTTTATTTTATTTTAATCTTGTTTATTTTTCTTTTATTTATTTATTCTCTTCTTCATATATTTAATTTAAAGCACTTAGGCACTTTGTAAAATTATGTTTTCTTCACGATAACTACCTAAGTGATTAGGCACTACCCAACATTTTTGTTATAACTTTTGAAAACTTTTATTGTCGACATTAATTTTGAAACGCTTTAAATAACTCGAGTTTATCAAAGAACGAGGTGACGAGAGCACCATTAGTAGCGAGGTTCACAGAGCTTAATTACCCGGCGCCACAAAGATCGTAGTTCGCTTGCAGAGCTTTTCCAATGTCAAGTATCTTTTCTTAGACCATGAGATCATGTAACTCCCGGCACCGTAGAGTGCTTTTGTACCAAACGCCACAACGAATCGGGTGACTATAAAGGTGCACTAAGGTATCTCCGAAAGTGTCTCAAGGTTGACACGGATCGAGATCGGATTTGTCACTCCGCATGACGGAGAGGTATCTCTGGCCCACTCAAGAATGCATCATCATAATGAGCTCAAAGTGACCAAGTGGTTAGTCACGGATCATGCATTACTAAGATAGTAAAGTGACTTGCCGGTAAGAGACGAACAAGGTATTGGGATCGACGATCGAAGTCTCGCAAGTAACGCATCGATTGACAAAGGAATTGTATACGGGTTGATTGAATCTCGACATCGGTTCATCGGATGAAATCATCGAGGAGCATGGGAGCCAACATGGGTATCCAGATCCCATGTTGGTTATTGACCGAGAGTCGCCCTATTATGTCCCAGATGTTCCCAAACCCGTAGGGTCTACACACTTAAGGTTCGTGACGCTAGGGTTATTAGGAAGACTTGTATGTGATTACCAATGTTGTTCGAGTCCAGATGAGATCCCTGACGCCACGAGGAGTTCCAATGGTCCGAGGTGAAGAATTATATGGGAAGTTGTCATGGACACCGGAAAGTTTCGGGCATCGTATTGTACGGGGCCACCGGAGAGGTTCCGGGATCCACCGGAGGCCACCTCCTGAGGGCCTCATGGGCCGAGGCAGGGAACCAGCCTCGAGGGCTGGGCGCCCCTGGGCCCATGCACCTAGGGTTGGGGGAACCCTAGTGGGGCGCCTTGCTTGCAAGGCCCCTCCCCGCCGCCGCCCCTTTAGATCCCATCTAGAGGGGCCGCCCTTGCCCCTTTCCCTATAAATAGAGGGGTGAGGGAGGCCCACACACAACCCAAGGCGCAGCCCCTCCCCCAACACCTCTCCTCCTCCGCTACGTGCTTGGAGAAGCCCTGCCGGAGTATCGCTGCACCAACACCACCACGCCGCGGCTGCCGTTGAGCTATCTTCCTCAACCCTCCTTCCTCCTTGCTGGATCAAGACGGAGGAGACGTCAGTCCGATCGTGACGGTGTTGAACGCGAAGGTGCTGTCCGCTCAAAGACTTGGTCATCGGTGATCTCAATCACGGCGTAGTACGACTCCATCATCACCATCCCTTGAACGCCTGCACGCGATCTACAAGTGGTATGTAGATGCAACTCACCCCTGACTCGCTTAGATGAACTCATAGATGGATCTTGGTGAAACCGTAGGAAAATTTTAATTTTCTCGCAACGCTCCCCAACAAAGGGCATCATGAGCTAGGTCTATGTAGTTCTCTATTGCACGAAAGTAGAACACAATTTTGTTGGGCGTGATCTTGTCAACTTGCTTGCCACAACTAGTCTTTTCTTGCTTCAACGGTATTGTGATGAAGCTGCCTGGACCAACCTTACACGCGCTTACGTGAGACCGGTTCCACCGGCTGCATATGCACTAGTTGCATAAGGTGGCTGGGTGGTGTCTCCGCTCTCCCACTTTAGTTGGAGCGGATTCGATGAAAAGGGTCCTTATGAAGGGTAAATAGAAGTTGACAAAATCACGCCAGGTTATTCATAGGTAAGAAAACTTTCTTGCTAGAACCCAATTGCAGCCATCAGAAAAGATGCAACAACAATTAGAGGATGTCTAACTTGTTTTTGCAACAATGTCATGTGATGTGATATGGCCGTGGTTGTGATGAATGATGAATGATATATTGTGATGTATGAGATCATGTTCTTGTAATAGGAATCACGACTTGCATGTCGATGAGTATGACAACCATGTGAGCCATAGGAGTTGTCTTTATTTTTGTATGACTCAGGTCATTGAAGAACGCCATGTAAATTTTTACTTTATTGCTAAATGCGCTAGCTATAGAAGTAGAAGTAGTCATATGACAACTTCATGAAGACACGATGATGGAGATCATGATGATGGAGATCATGGTGTCATGCCGGTGACAAGATGATCATGGAGCCTCAAGATGGAGATAAATGGAGCTATATGATATTGGCCATATCATGTCACTACTATATAATTGCATGTGATGTTTATTATGTTTTTGCATCTTGTTTACTTAGAACGACGTAGTAAATTAGATGATCCTTACAACAATTTCAAGAAGTGTTCTCCCTAACTGCGTAATCGCTGCTAAAGTTCGCTGCTTCAAGCACCACGTGATGATCGGGTGTGAGATCCTTACGCTCACATACAACGGTGTAAGATAGTTTTACACATGCAAAACACTTAGGGTTAACTTGACGAGCCTAGCATGTACGTGCATGGCCTCGAACACGAGACCGGTCGAACAAGTCGTATGGAAGATACGATCAACATGAAGATGTTCACCGACATGACTAGTCCGTCTTCACGTGATGATCGCACACCGCCTAGTCGACTGGATCGTAACACTTAGATGACTAGAGGGATGTCTATCCGAGGGGAGTTCATTGAATAATTTGATTAGATGAACTTAATTATCATGAACTTAGTTAAAACCTTGCAAATATGTCTTGTAGATCAAATGGCCAACGCCATGTCAACATGAACTTCAACGCTCTCAGAGAAAACCAATGAAAGATGATGGCAGAACTATACGGATCGGGTCCGAACCCGAGGATCATCCTCATAGCTGCCAGAAACAATATGTCCTAGAAGGACCGCTATGTGACGCCCCGTCCTGCAGAACCAAGACGTTATGAACGCTAAGGCCTCGCTGATGATTACCCTCGCTCAAAGGCATGCTTTACATTTTAGAACCGGGCTCCAAAAGCGCTTGAGCAACACGGAGCATATGAGATGTTCGAGAGCTGAAACTAGTTTTGCTCATGCCCGTCGAGATATGAAGTCTCCGGTTCTATAGTTGTAAGATGGAGGAAAATAGTTCACATTAACCAACAAGCCCTGTTTCACCAAGCTACAAGAGCTTTGTGATGAACTACAATATGGGTGGGATGGTGAAGACCATTCCTAAGTATTTTCAATGTCAAGTCAGAGAGGTTGAATCAAGAAAGAACATCAAGTGTTGATGGTCAATAAGACCACTAAGTTCAAGAAGGGCAAGGCAATAAGAATCAAGAAGGACGGCAAGGATGTCGGCCTACCAAGCCGCCATCGAAGAAGTCAAAGAATGGAACCAAGCTCGAGATCGAAAGTGCTTTTATTGCAAGGAAGGGTCATCGAAGCGGAATCGCCAAATACTTAGCGGATAAGAAGGCCGCCACCAAAGGTATATTTGATATACATGTAATTGATGTGTACCTTACCAAGATCGTAGTAACTCCCGGTATTTGATACCGTGTCGTTGCTCATATTTGTAACTCATGCAGAGCTGCGAAAGCGGAGATCGCGAAGGACGAGGTGACGATGCGCCGGGAATGGTTCCAAGGTCGATGTGATTGCCCGGCATGCTACCTCTACATTTACTCACGGGATTAGTTATAAACTTAACAATTGTTATTTGGTGCCAAGTTTGAGCATGAACATTGTATCGGATCTCGCTTGATACGAGATGGCTACTCATTTAAATCCGAGAATAATGGTTATTCTATTTATATGAGATATGTTTTATGGTCGCCCCGATGGTTAATGGTTTATTCTAATGAATCTCGAGCGAATATTACACATATTCATAGTGTGAATACCAAAAGATGTAAAGTTGATAACGATAGTCCCACATACTTGTGGCACGCCACTTTGGTCACATTGGTGTCAAGCTTATGAAGAAGCTCCATGCCGATGGACTTTAGAGTCTCTCGATTATGAATCATTTGACATGCTAACCATGCCTCATGGGCAAATGACCAAGACTCCGTTCTCCGAACAATGGAGCGAAAGCAACCAACTTGTTGGAAATCATACATACCGATGTGTTCGGTCCAATGAGTGTTGAGGCTGGAGGATATCGTTATGTTCTCACTCACCGATGACTTGAGTAGATATGGGTATGTCTACTTGATGAAACACAAGTCCGAGACCTTGAAAGGTTCAAGGAATTTCGAATGAGGTAGAGAATCAACGGACCGAAAGATAAAGTTCCTATGATCGATCGGAGGAGAATATTTAAGTCACAAATTTGGTACACACTTAAGGAAATGTGAATCGTTTACAACTCACGCCGCCTCGAACACCTCAACAGAATAAAGTGTCCGAACGTCAGAATCGCACTCTATTGGATATGGTGCGTCTATGATGTCCTTACCGATTTACCGCTATCATTTTGGGGATACGCCTAGACAGCTACATTCACTTTAAATAGGGCACCGCCTAAACTGCTGAGACGACACCGTATGAATTATGGTTTGGGAAGAAACCTGCTCATTTCTAAAAGTTTGGGGATGCGATTTATGTCAAGAAACTTCAACTCGAAAAGCTCGAACCCAAGTCGAAAAATGCGCTTCATAGGATACCCTAAGGAAACCATTGGGTATACTCTTCTACTTAAGATCCGAGGGCAAGATCTTTGTTGCCAAGAACGGATCCTTCTCGAAAAGAGTTTTCTCGAAAAGAAGTAAGGGAGGAAAGTAGAACTCGATGAAGTACTACCGAACGAGAAAGTAGTGCACTCAGAAAATGTTCGTGATACCTACACCAACCAAGAGGAAAATAATGATGATGATCAAGGTACTGGATCAAGTTGCTAACAATCAGAGGTCCATTAAGGACACATTCCGCACTGCAGTGGTACGGCAACCCCGCCCCGGAAATCATGTTGTTAGACAACGTGAACCTTCAAACTATGAAGAAGAATGGCGGCCCAGATTCCAACGAATGGCTTGAAGCCATGAAACCGAGATAGAATCCATGTATGAAAACAAAGTACGGAATTTGACAGACTGTTCGATGATTACGCAGCAATAGAAATCAAATGGATCTTTAAGAAGAAGACAGACGCGATGGAAATGTTACCATCTATAAAGCCGACTTGTCGCTAAGGGTTATCGACAAGTTCAAGGATTGACTACGACGAGACATCCTCTCCCAGAAGGTTGAAGTCCGTCAATCATGTTAGCAATCCGCGATACTATGATTATGAGATATGGCGATGGACGCCAAAACGGCATTCCTTAACGGACATCTTAAGGAAGAACTGATATGATGCGCCGGAAGGTTTTGTCGATGCTAATGCTAATAAAGTATGCAAGCTCCAGCGATCCATTTATGGGCTGGCAAGCATCTCGAGTTGGAACATTTGCTTTCATGAGATGATCAAAGGCTTAGTTTATGCAGACTTATGGAGAAGCTCATGCTATAAGAAAGTGAGGGAGCTCAGAGCATTTCTCATATTATATGTAGATGACATACTTGATGGGAAATGATATAGAACTGACAACATTAAGGCCTACTTGAATAAGTGTTTTCAATGAAGGACCTGGATAAGTTATATATTAGGCATCAAGATCTATAGGGATAGATCAAGACGCTTCATAGGTATTTCACAAAGCACATACCTGATAAGATTTTGAAGAAGTTCAAATGGATCAGTCCAAGAAAGGGTTCTTGCTCGTCAGCAGGTGTGAGATTGAGCTCGGCTCAATCCTCACCACGGCAAAAGATAAAGAAGAGATGAGTGTCATCCCTATGCTTCAGCCATAGGATCTATTATGTATGCTATGTTGTGTACCACCCGATGTAAACCTTGCCATAAGTTTGGTAGGGTACCAAAGTAATCCCGCAAGGAACACCGGACAGCTGTCAAGAATATCCCCAAGTACCAAAAGGACAAAGGACATGTTTCGCTTATGGAGGTGACGAAGAGCTCGTTGTAGAGGGTTACGACGCTTAGCTTCGATACGATCCGATGACTCTAAGTCACAAACCGGATACGTATATGTTGAATGGTGGAGCGAAGCTGGTGCAGCCGCAAGCGCAGCATCGGCGGATCTATGTGAAGCAGAGTACATGGCGCCTTGGAGGCAGCGCGATGAAGCAATTTGGGTGAAGGAGTTCATCACGACCTAGAGTCATACCCAATGCCGGGCCGATCAAACTTCTTCAGGACAACACCGAGCTATCGCTTTGCCAAGGAGCCCAAGTTTCACAAGAAGACGTGCACATCGTTGCCGCTCAACTCCATCCGTGAAAATGTTCAAGACGGAGACATAGATATTTGCAATGTACATTCGATCTCAATGTCGCATCCGCTGACTAAACCTCTCGCGAGCAAACATGATCAACACCGTAACTCTATGGGTGTGCGATTCATCACAATGTAACTAGATTATTGACTTAGTGCAAGTGGAGACTGTTGAAATATGCCCTAGAGGCAATAATAAAAGGATTATTATTATATTTTGTTCATGATAATAGTCTTTATTCATGCTATAACCGTATTATCCGGAAATCGTAATACACGGTGAATACATAGACCATAATATGTCCCTAGTAAGCCTCTTGTCGACTATCTCGCTGATCAATAGATAGTCATGGTTTCGGCTATGGACATTGGATGTCGTTGATAATCTAGATCACATCATTAGAATGATGTGATGGACAAGACCCAATCCTAAGCATAGCACAAGATCGTAGTTCGCTTGCTAGAGCTTTTCCAATGTCAAGTATCTTTTCTCGCACTATGAGATCGTAACTCCTGATACCGAGGAGTGCTTTGGTGTACCAAACGCCACAACGAATCGGGTGACTATAAAGGTGCACTACAGTATCTCCGAAAGTGTCTGCGGTTGACACGATCGAGATCGATTTGTCACTCGTATGACGGAGAGGTATCTCGGCCCACTCGTAATGCGCCATCATAATGAGCTCAAAGTGACCAAGTGGTTAGTCACGGATCATGCATTATGGTATTTGTAAAGTGATTTGCCGGTAACGAGACCGAACAAGGTATTGGGATACCGACGATCGAGTCTCGCAAGTAACGCATCGATTGACAAAGGGAATTGTATACGGGATGATCGAATCTCGACATCGCGGGTTCATCGGATGAAATCATCGAGAGCATGTGGGAGCCAACATGGGTATCCAGATCCCGATGTTGGTTATTGACCGAGAGTCGCCCTCATGTCTGCGATGTCTCCGAACCCGTAGGGTCTACACACTTAAGGTTCTGACGCTTAGGGTCATTAGGAAGACTTGTATGTGATTACCGAATGTTGTTCAAGTCCCGGATGAGATCCCTGACGTCACGAGGAGTTCCATGGTCCGGAGGTGAAGAATTATATATGGGAAGTTGTCATGCGACACCGGAAAGTTTCGGGGCATCAGATTGTACCGGGCCACCGGAGAGGTTCCGGGTCCACCGAGGGGCCACTTCTCCGATTCATGGGCCGCATAAGGTGGAACCAGCCCTCGGAGGGTGGGCACCCACCCCTTGGGCCCATGCGCCTAGGGTTGGGGGAACCCAGCGGGGGCGCCTTGCTTGGGGGCAAGTCCTCTCGCCGCCGCCTCTAGATCCCATCTAGAGGGGCCGCCCCTTGCCCCTTTCCCTATAAATAGGGTGAGGAGGCTACACACAACCCAAGGCGCAGCCCTCCCTCCCCAACACCTCTCCTCCGCACGTGTTTACGGCTCCTCGCCGAGAGTTCGCCGCACCAACACCACCACGCCGCCGCAGCTGCCGCTGGAGCTATCTTCTCAACCTCTCCTTCCTCCTTGCTGGATCAAGACGGAGGAGACGCCGTCTGCATCAGACGGTGTTGAACGCGAGTCAGTCGCTCAAAGACTTGGTCATCGGTGATCCGAATCACGGCGAGTACGACTCCATCATCACCATCCCCTTGAACGCCT
Source organism: Aegilops speltoides (assembly GCA_021437245.1). Classification (NCBI taxonomy): domain Eukaryota; kingdom Viridiplantae; phylum Streptophyta; class Magnoliopsida; order Poales; family Poaceae; genus Aegilops; species Aegilops speltoides. Next base: position 24,955 of record JAHHZJ010005501.1, on the reverse strand, counting down.
CCGACGCGATCTACAAGTGGTATGTAGATGCAATCTACTTCTTGACTCGCTGCTTAGATGAACTCATAGATGGATCTGGTGAAACCGTAGGAAAAATTTAATTTTCTGCAACGCTCCCAACGAGGGGGATTGGCGGCCTTCAAGAAGGGGAACAACGAACGCCGCCAAAGATCGCGGGCAGCCGAACAGCCAAGGGTTTCTCCAATCCATCCCCGAGAGGAAGCACCATCGCCAGATCCGCCCAAGGGCAAACGGGAAGCCCTAGGAGCCACCACGCCGCCCGATTCCACCCACACGGCCAGAGCGGCACTCCCCTGGCTCGCACCACCACCGGCCGGACGGGGCCCACCCGCTGGTCACCGCCACCACGCGAGGCGAACTGCTGCGGATCGTGAGCAACACCGAGCCCAACGCACCGCCAAGCACCACCCACCCACCACGCCGCCACACCATGCCCTCGCCAAGACCACGCCGCTCATGGGCCCGAACCCGCGCCCTAACGAAAGCAGGGGAAGGCCCTGCTGCTGACGGACTGCCGCTGGCCAATGCGAGCCGCGGCGCGAGGGAGGAGTCGGCGAGGGGCCAGCTGATCGGGGTTAGGGTTTCCTCCGCCGCTGGAAGGGGAGTGGATGTCGTGGTATCCGTAACTTCCGTCAAGGGTCCTTTAGTGATGGTTCCTCAAAATGGGTTTTAGTGATACATGATGTATTTGTCATAATACTTACTTGAGTAGTTAACATCTCCAATAGCTAACCTTCGGGTGATCGCCGCTGCTAGCCACCTCATCATTTTTACTGTGCTAGTAGAGAGAAAAACGAAGGGGTAAAAGGGACGGACTCTACCGAGCCTTGTATGCTGGTGGCGAAGGGCACCACGCCTGTCTCTGTTCTGATCAACAGAACGGCCCGTTTGTTTGTCCCTGAGGAGCTCAATCGGCTGTGACTTCGTATTCTCTGGTGCGGTGTCCATGGGCATTTGCATGCTCGGGTGGACTGGAACGTCCAACCACCGCTTGCTAGAGTTGATTCGCATGTCGTTATTGGTTCAGTAATAATGGCTATGTGTTGTACGTATACTCCACCACGAGGATGATGTGATGTGCAGGTTATCCGTACTAATCTGCGCGAGATGGGGTGTGATAATGAACATTGAGTCAAATCTGCATGAGCTGCGGTGTGATGATCAAATGAGCCGCACACATGTCATATGGGTGGGGCGTAGTTTTTTTAATATAATTTTTTTTCATTTTAAAATGTTCTTCTTTAATTTTTTTTGAGAATTCCAAAAGTTAAAATTCATAAAAATCAAGTTTTAAAGAAATGCTCATAAATTCGAAAAATGTATGTGTTTTACTAGCCTCACAATACCTCCCAGTTTTCAAAAAATGTTCATAATTTGAAAAATGTTTGTGCACTAACAAATGTTCGCTACATGGCTACAATATCTCCTAGGTTTTCAAAATTAACTGTGTTTTCAAAAAGTCCAAGATTTTTGAAAATATTTGAGCTTATTTTTTTCTCAACTTTGCAAAATATCCGCTTTTAGAAATATTTAGTATTTCCAAACAGACTGTTTCGTTTGTTCTTAGGATCGGGCGCTGTGGTTCGCTTCATTTTAAGGCCTTGTACAATGCAAGGTGCTTAGGAGAGGTGCTGGACAAATAAACTAGGTTTCTATAAGCACCGGTGCTTATTAGACGTAGACGCTAATTGCCGCCTCTGTATAGAAATAGGCGCTGGAGCTCAGAAAATCAGGTTTATTTTTCTAAGCGCTTTTCAAGCACCTCACATTGTACAAGGCCTAACACTCTGCTGCCTAATGACTTAACAAGACACACGTGCTCGTCGCTGTACTGGCTAACATCCGCAGGTGTAGCTGAAACGTCCTGTTCGAATCCTCTCGGGCACCTATTTTTTTTTTACATTTTTATAACTGGCACGAACTGCTGGTACAATATCCGCATGGGCCGGCCCATAGCGGCTCCACGCAGCCAATAATCCCAGGTTCGACCCGCACGCCAACAATCTCTGTTTGGAAACACTCTAAGGTTCAAAATAGACTTTAAGGTCCAAAATAGACCGATCGAGAATTCAATGCTGATTTCAGGGATTGAAAGGTTGAATTTAGCTTACAAGTTCAAGGTTTGTTTTTCTTATAATATTGGTGTTTGATTAATATAGAGATTCAGCTCATTTGAAATAAAAAAGTTAAACATCACGAAGCTACAGTACAACCAGGGTATGACCTAGCATCGAGGTACTGGGTGCCAAACATCATTACCTAGTTAAAAGTTGTAGAAATTACACAAAAGTTGTATGACTGGGCCTAAACTTCATAGTAAATCCAACAAATAGTACAAAAGTAAGGTTAAATACACTATACCAACTATTTTCTTCTTCATAGGTGCCACACCACACACACACACATCCACCTCATGTACCTCTGACGCGCCACAGTCTCCAAAGGAGAAACAAAAGGTGATACTTCACCTATCAAAAAAGAAAAGAAAAAACAAGACCGACGGTCCTTAGAATAGAATAATAAACAAAAATAGGAAACCTACCAGCATTTGCTATCATCATACTAACATACGCTACAACCAACCACGCATTTCTAAGAGTTGATGATGATGTGTTGTATTTAATTGGTGCCCATCGCCCCCATGTTCCATTCAGTCTGCATGACTGGTCGTCCAAATTTGCATGAACTAGGCTATGATATCAAATAAGCTGCATGCTCAGGGCATAAATGGGTCGCATTTCAAGCCTTGATCAATCATTTGTGATAATGTCGAGCCTTCTTTTGAAGCAAGTGGGATGTATTTGACCAAAAAGTTTTGTGTGTGCCTGGTCTTTGAGAACTGAGATATTGGAGTAAACCAAGCATAAATTTTGTCGAGGCCCCCGCCAAGATATATCTCTCTGAAGAAGCTGTCATTACCCATGCCCCTATTACCTTTCTAAGATTTGCATTTATGAAACTAGATGATTGCAACGATCACAGAAAGCCATCTGCAGTTATGCAAATGACATGTCAGCAAGCAACCACAGGAATGCAGATTCTAGATGAGCACACGCCTAAAAGAAGTAGTGACGCTGTCGCTGAGTTCAGGTTGTCAAGATCAATGAGTAGGAGCTTAGTGTTACGCTTACCCGAGAGATTAGCACAACACATGGCCGCGGATGAAGGGAACCACATCATCCTCGATCCGGCGTTGTCATGTTCATTTGGTGAGCTCCAAGGATGTGCCTCCGGGAGCCCGTGAGAGTGTGACGAGGTGTTCGTGGGCGTCGCTGTGGCAACCCCTGGCCGACCTTCATGTGGGGGAACGAGTAATTTCAAAAAATTCCTACGCACACGCAAGATCATGGTGATGGCATAGCAACGAGAGGGAGTGTTTCGCCCACGCATCTCATAGACCAGCGAAGCGCTATGACAACGCAGTTGATGTAGTCAGACGCCTCACGATCCGACCGATCCAAGTACCAAACGCACGGTACCTCCGAGTTCAAAGACACGCTCAGCTCGATGACGATCTCCGCCTTCATTCAAGAAAGTTCGGAGAAGAGTTCCATCAAGACGATGGCGCAGGACGATGATGATGTTCTACGGCGCAGGCTTCACCAAACTCCGCGACGATATGACCGAGGTGAATATATGGAGGGGGCACCGCACACTGCTAAGGAACGATCACAAGATCAACTTGTGTGTCATGGGGTGCCTCCCCGCCTTGATATAAAGGAGCAGGAGGGGCGGCCGGCCCAGGAGGGCGGCTATGGGAGTCCTACCCCACCGGAGTAGGACTCCTCCTTCCTGTTGAGTAGGAGGGGAAAGAGAAGAGAGGAGGAAGGAAAAGGGGCCTTCCTTGTCCAACTTGGACCAAAGGGGGGCTGCGCCTCCTTCCTTTCGGCCTCTCCTAATCCTGTATGGCCCAATAAGGCCCATATACCCCCGCGAATTCCCGTAACCTCCAAGATTCAAAATACCCGGATCACTTAACCTTTCCAACTCCAATATAGTCATCCAATATATCGATCTTTACGCCTCGACCATTTCGAGATTCCTCATGTCCCCGATCTCATCCGGGACTAACTCCTTCGTACATCAAAACTCATAAACTCATAATATAACCGCCATCGAACCTTGCTGCAGGATTCTACGGGTTCGAGAACTATGTAGACATGACCTAGAACTATTCTGGTCAATAACCAATAGCGGACCGATGCCCATATTGGCTCCATATTCTACGTAAGATCTTTATGTCAAACCGCATAACAACATATGTTGTTCCCTTTGTCATCTGTGATACATTTGCCCGAGATTCACGCGTCAGATCCAATACCTAGTTCAATATCGTACGGCAAGTCTCTTTACTGCTACGAATGCATCATCCCTAACTAACTCATTGGTCTACATTGCTTGCAAGGCTTATAGTGATGTGCATTACCGAGAGGGCCTGAGATACCTCTCCCACAATCGGAGTGACAAAACCTAATCTCAAATACCAACTCAACATGTACCTTCGAGACACCTGTAGTAATTCTTTATAATCACCCGCCATGCCAGACGCTTGGTAGCACCCAAAGTGTTCCTCCGTAAATGGGAGTTGCATAATCTCAGTTACAGAACATGTATAAGTCATGAAGAAAGCAATAGCAACATACTAAACGATCAAGTGCTAGGCTAACGGAATGGGTCATGTCAATCACATCATTCTCCTAATGATGTGATCCGTTAATCAAATGACAACTCTTTGTCCATGGCTAGGAAACATAACCATCTTTGATAAACGAGCTAGTAGTAGAGGCATACTAGTGACACTATGTTTGTCTATGTATTCACACATGTATTATGTTTCCTAATACAATTCTAGCATGAATAAACATTTATCATGAAATAAGGAAATAAATAATAACTTTATTATTGCCTCTAGGCATATTTTCCAGCCTCCCACTTGCACTAGAGTCAATAATCTAGTTCACATCGCCATGTGATTTAACACCAATATTCATATTTGTATATGATTAACACCCATAGTTCACATCATCATGTGACCAACACCCAAAGGGTTTACTAGAGTGTGATCTGTTTTGCTCGTGAGAGAAGCTAGTAACGTGGGTCTCGTCACATTCAGAAATGATGTATTTTGCAAAATATTCTATGTCCACAATGTTCAAGACTGAGCTACTCTAGCTAATTGCTTCCACTTTCAATATGTATCCAGATTGAGACTTAGAGTCATCTCGATTGGTGAAAGCTTGCATCGTTGTAACTCTTTACGACGGCCTTTATCACCTCCATAATCGAGAAACATCTCCTTAGTCCTCACTAGGATATTTCGACCGCCCCAAAGGATCTACTCTTAGATCAAAATTGTATTCCTTTGTCAAACTCGAGCAAGGTATACAATAGGTCTGGTTTACAAAGATAGCATACTTTATAGAACCTATGATCGAGGCATAGGGAATGATTTTCATTCTCTTTCTATTTTCTCGCCATGGTCGGGTCTTGAGTCTTACTCAACTTCACACCTTTGTATCATGGCAAGAACCTTCTTTGACTGTTCCATTTTGAACTATTTCAAAACTTATCAAGGTATGTACTCATTGAAAATCTTATCGCCGCCTTGATCTATCTATATAGATCTTGATGCTCAATGTAAGCAGCTTCACCGAGGTCTTTCATTGAAAACTCATTCAAACACCCTTTATGCTTTGCGTAATAATTCTACATTTCCGATCAACAATATGTCATTCACATATACTTATTTAAATGTTGTAGTGCTCCCACTCATTTGTAAATACAGCCTTCCAAAAGTCTGTATAAAACCATATGCTTTGATCAACTCAATCAAAGCGATATTCCAACTCCGAGATGCTTGCACCGTCCATATTGATGGATCGCTGAGCTTACACATTTTGTTAGCATCTTTAGGATTGACAAACCTTCTAGTTGCATCATATACAACTCTTCTTTAATAAATCCATTAAGGAATGCAGTTTTGACATCCATTTGCCGATTTCATAAATGTGCAATTGCAACATGATTCTATGACTTAAGCATCGACACGAGTGAGAAAATCTCATTGTATTCAACATCTTGAACTTGTCGAAAACCTTTATGCATAAGTCGAGCTTTGTAGATAGTAACACTACTATCAAATCCGCCTTCTCTTGAAGATCCGCTATTTTCTATGGCTTACGATCATCGGCAAGTCCACCAAAGTCCACACTTTGTTCTCACATGGATCCTATCTCGATTTCATGGCTCTGCCATTTTCATGAATCGCTCATCATCGCTCTCATAGTTCGTAGGTTTATCATGGTCTAGTAACATGACTTTCGTAATGGATTACTGCATTACCGCGCGGACTGCATCGGAAGACCTACAAGGTTCTCGTAGTAACTTGATCAAGTTTCATGATCATCATCATTAGCTTCCTCACTAATTGGTGAATCACGAACTGATTTCAGTGATGAACTATTTTCCAATTAGGGAGAAGGTACAACATTCATCAAGTTCTACTTTTCCCACTCACTTCTTTCGAGAGAAACTTCTTCTAGAAAGGATCCATCTAAACGAATAACTTGCCTTCGGATCTGTGATAGAAGGTGTACCCAAGTTTCCTTTGGGTATTCTATGAAGACGCATTCTCCGATTTGGGTTCGAGCTATCGTGTTGAAACTTTTCACATAAGCATCGTGAGCCCCAAAATTTAAGAACGATACTTAGGTTTCTTAAACCACAGTTCATATGGTGTCATCTCAACGGATTTAGATGGTGCCCTTTTAACGTGAATGCGCTTGTCTCTAATGCATAACCCCAAAACAATAGTAGTAAATTAGTAAGAGACATCATAGATCGCACCATATCCAATAAAGAGCGTTACGACGTCGACACACCATAACGCTGTGGTGTTCTGTATGCGGAGTGTGAAACTATTCCACATTGTTTTAATTGAAGACCAAACTCAGAATCAAATATTTGTCTTCGCGATCAGATCGATAAACTTTATTTTCTTGTTACGATGATTTTCTACTTCACTCGAAATTCTTTGAACCTTTCAACTATTTTAGACTTATGTTTCATCAAGTAGATATACCCATATCTGCCAAATCATCTTGTGAAGGTCGAAAATAACGATACTTGCCACGTAGCATCAACACTCATTGGATCGCATACATCCGGTATGTATTATTTCCAATAAGTCAAGAGTTCGTTCCATTTTTCCGAGAACGGAGTTTAGTCATCTTGCCCAAAGGCACGGTTCGCAGCATCAAATGATTCATAACCAAGTGATTCCAAAATCCATCTTTATGGAGTTTCTTCATGCGCTTTTAATGATATGACCTAAACGGCAAGTACACAAATAAGTTGCACTATCATTATTAAATTTGCATCTTTTGGCATCAATATTATGAATATGTATCATCATGATCGAGATCCAACAAACTATTTTCATTGGGTGTATGACCATTGAAGGTTTTATTCATGTAAATGTAACAACAATTATTCTCCGATTTAAATGAATAACAGATTGCTACAGGTTGTTGCAACGCACGCACCTTAATCCGGCGACGCCAGCAAAGCGACCGGAGGGTACAGAATGGGGGAGGCCGGGTGGCCAAGGGGCCACGGCCGGAGCGGGACGAGGTGCAGGGAAAGCGCAAGGCAAGGGAGGCGACGCCGAGGCTGCGACGGCGCCGCAGGAGATACCAGCGCTGGGGCGCCGCGTGGGCTAACGGGCAAGGGAAGCGCGAGCGGCCAGAGAGCGAGGCACGACGGCTGAGTAGAGCTCCACCGCTACACGCATGAAAGCACAGCACAATGGCGATGCACGGGCATGAGGGCAGGGGAAAGAGGGGAGAGGCGACAACCGCCACATCGCTGCAGGAAGGCTCGGGAGGCCGGTGGGGTGAGGCGGCGGATTCGTGATGGCGGTACACATCAACGACGCGCCGAAGAAGTTTGGCGCCATGAGGCCCCGGTCGACGAGGGAGGAGCTGCGAGGAGGTCGGAGGGCGGCAGAGAGGCGCCAATGAGACGGGCGGCCACGGATGACGGGCGACGTGAGGCGGCGGGTCGAGGCTGCTTATGAGATCGAAGGGGCGAGGGAGACGCTGGGGTGGGACGAGCGGGGATGGGGTATCGGAGGATTAGGTTACGGCGAGGGGGTTAAGGGCCTTAGTAGGCCAAAGTAGCGTGGGTTCGGTCCGGCTTCATCAGCGTTGGTCGGCCACCGGCCGCCCGTCCAGCCGGGGGCGGGGTCTTTACTTTGTTTTGTTTTATTTTATTTTAATCTTGTTTATTTTTCTTTTATTTATTTATTCTCTTCTTCATATATTTAATTTAAAGCACTTAGGCACTTTGTAAAATTATGTTTTCTTCACGATAACTACCTAAGTGATTAGGCACTACCCAACATTTTTGTTATAACTTTTGAAAACTTTTATTGTCGACATTAATTTTGAAACGCTTTAAATAACTCGAGTTTATCAAAGAACGAGGTGACGAGAGCACCATTAGTAGCGAGGTTCACAGAGCTTAATTACCCGGCGCCACAAAGATCGTAGTTCGCTTGCAGAGCTTTTCCAATGTCAAGTATCTTTTCTTAGACCATGAGATCATGTAACTCCCGGCACCGTAGAGTGCTTTTGTACCAAACGCCACAACGAATCGGGTGACTATAAAGGTGCACTAAGGTATCTCCGAAAGTGTCTCAAGGTTGACACGGATCGAGATCGGATTTGTCACTCCGCATGACGGAGAGGTATCTCTGGCCCACTCAAGAATGCATCATCATAATGAGCTCAAAGTGACCAAGTGGTTAGTCACGGATCATGCATTACTAAGATAGTAAAGTGACTTGCCGGTAAGAGACGAACAAGGTATTGGGATCGACGATCGAAGTCTCGCAAGTAACGCATCGATTGACAAAGGAATTGTATACGGGTTGATTGAATCTCGACATCGGTTCATCGGATGAAATCATCGAGGAGCATGGGAGCCAACATGGGTATCCAGATCCCATGTTGGTTATTGACCGAGAGTCGCCCTATTATGTCCCAGATGTTCCCAAACCCGTAGGGTCTACACACTTAAGGTTCGTGACGCTAGGGTTATTAGGAAGACTTGTATGTGATTACCAATGTTGTTCGAGTCCAGATGAGATCCCTGACGCCACGAGGAGTTCCAATGGTCCGAGGTGAAGAATTATATGGGAAGTTGTCATGGACACCGGAAAGTTTCGGGCATCGTATTGTACGGGGCCACCGGAGAGGTTCCGGGATCCACCGGAGGCCACCTCCTGAGGGCCTCATGGGCCGAGGCAGGGAACCAGCCTCGAGGGCTGGGCGCCCCTGGGCCCATGCACCTAGGGTTGGGGGAACCCTAGTGGGGCGCCTTGCTTGCAAGGCCCCTCCCCGCCGCCGCCCCTTTAGATCCCATCTAGAGGGGCCGCCCTTGCCCCTTTCCCTATAAATAGAGGGGTGAGGGAGGCCCACACACAACCCAAGGCGCAGCCCCTCCCCTCCCCAACACCTCTCCTCCTCCGTTACGTGCTTGGCGAAGCCCTGTCGGAGTACTGCTGCACCAACACCACCACGCCGCGGCTGCCGTTGAGCTATCTTCCTCAACCCTCCTTCCTCCTTGCTGGATCAAGACGGAGGAGACGTCAGTCCGATCGTGACGGTGTTGAACGCGAAGGTGCTGTCCGCTCAAAGACTTGGTCATCGGTGATCTCAATCACGGCGTAGTACGACTCCATCATCACCATCCCTTGAACGCCTGCACGCGATCTACAAGTGGTATGTAGATGCAACTCACCCCTGACTCGCTTAGATGAACTCATAGATGGATCTTGGTGAAACCGTAGGAAAATTTTAATTTTCTCGCAACGCTCCCCAACAAAGGGCATCATGAGCTAGGTCTATGTAGTTCTCTATTGCACGAAAGTAGAACACAATTTTGTTGGGCGTGATCTTGTCAACTTGCTTGCCACAACTAGTCTTTTCTTGCTTCAACGGTATTGTGATGAAGCTGCCTGGACCAACCTTACACGCGCTTACGTGAGACCGGTTCCACCGGCTGCATATGCACTAGTTGCATAAGGTGGCTGGGTGGTGTCTCCGCTCTCCCACTTTAGTTGGAGCGGATTCGATGAAAAGGGTCCTTATGAAGGGTAAATAGAAGTTGACAAAATCACGCCAGGTTATTCATAGGTAAGAAAACTTTCTTGCTAGAACCCAATTGCAGCCATCAGAAAAGATGCAACAACAATTAGAGGATGTCTAACTTGTTTTTGCAACAATGTCATGTGATGTGATATGGCCGTGGTTGTGATGAATGATGAATGATATATTGTGATGTATGAGATCATGTTCTTGTAATAGGAATCACGACTTGCATGTCGATGAGTATGACAACCATGTGAGCCATAGGAGTTGTCTTTATTTTTGTATGACTCAGGTCATTGAAGAACGCCATGTAAATTTTTACTTTATTGCTAAATGCGCTAGCTATAGAAGTAGAAGTAGTCATATGACAACTTCATGAAGACACGATGATGGAGATCATGATGATGGAGATCATGGTGTCATGCCGGTGACAAGATGATCATGGAGCCTCAAGATGGAGATAAATGGAGCTATATGATATTGGCCATATCATGTCACTACTATATAATTGCATGTGATGTTTATTATGTTTTTGCATCTTGTTTACTTAGAACGACGTAGTAAATTAGATGATCCTTACAACAATTTCAAGAAGTGTTCTCCCTAACTGCGTAATCGCTGCTAAAGTTCGCTGCTTCAAGCACCACGTGATGATCGGGTGTGAGATCCTTACGCTCACATACAACGGTGTAAGATAGTTTTACACATGCAAAACACTTAGGGTTAACTTGACGAGCCTAGCATGTACGTGCATGGCCTCGAACACGAGACCGGTCGAACAAGTCGTATGGAAGATACGATCAACATGAAGATGTTCACCGACATGACTAGTCCGTCTTCACGTGATGATCGCACACCGCCTAGTCGACTGGATCGTAACACTTAGATGACTAGAGGGATGTCTATCCGAGGGGAGTTCATTGAATAATTTGATTAGATGAACTTAATTATCATGAACTTAGTTAAAACCTTGCAAATATGTCTTGTAGATCAAATGGCCAACGCCATGTCAACATGAACTTCAACGCTCTCAGAGAAAACCAATGAAAGATGATGGCAGAACTATACGGATCGGGTCCGAACCCGAGGATCATCCTCATAGCTGCCAGAAACAATATGTCCTAGAAGGACCGCTATGTGACGCCCCGTCCTGCAGAACCAAGACGTTATGAACGCTAAGGCCTCGCTGATGATTACCCTCGCTCAAAGGCATGCTTTACATTTTAGAACCGGGCTCCAAAAGCGCTTGAGCAACACGGAGCATATGAGATGTTCGAGAGCTGAAACTAGTTTTGCTCATGCCCGTCGAGATATGAAGTCTCCGGTTCTATAGTTGTAAGATGGAGGAAAATAGTTCACATTAACCAACAAGCCCTGTTTCACCAAGCTACAAGAGCTTTGTGATGAACTACAATATGGGTGGGATGGTGAAGACCATTCCTAAGTATTTTCAATGTCAAGTCAGAGAGGTTGAATCAAGAAAGAACATCAAGTGTTGATGGTCAATAAGACCACTAAGTTCAAGAAGGGCAAGGCAATAAGAATCAAGAAGGACGGCAAGGATGTCGGCCTACCAAGCCGCCATCGAAGAAGTCAAAGAATGGAACCAAGCTCGAGATCGAAAGTGCTTTTATTGCAAGGAAGGGTCATCGAAGCGGAATCGCCAAATACTTAGCGGATAAGAAGGCCGCCACCAAAGGTATATTTGATATACATGTAATTGATGTGTACCTTACCAAGATCGTAGTAACTCCCGGTATTTGATACCGTGTCGTTGCTCATATTTGTAACTCATGCAGAGCTGCGAAAGCGGAGATCGCGAAGGACGAGGTGACGATGCGCCGGGAATGGTTCCAAGGTCGATGTGATTGCCCGGCATGCTACCTCTACATTTACTCACGGGATTAGTTATAAACTTAACAATTGTTATTTGGTGCCAAGTTTGAGCATGAACATTGTATCGGATCTCGCTTGATACGAGATGGCTACTCATTTAAATCCGAGAATAATGGTTATTCTATTTATATGAGATATGTTTTATGGTCGCCCCGATGGTTAATGGTTTATTCTAATGAATCTCGAGCGAATATTACACATATTCATAGTGTGAATACCAAAAGATGTAAAGTTGATAACGATAGTCCCACATACTTGTGGCACGCCACTTTGGTCACATTGGTGTCAAGCTTATGAAGAAGCTCCATGCCGATGGACTTTAGAGTCTCTCGATTATGAATCATTTGACATGCTAACCATGCCTCATGGGCAAATGACCAAGACTCCGTTCTCCGAACAATGGAGCGAAAGCAACCAACTTGTTGGAAATCATACATACCGATGTGTTCGGTCCAATGAGTGTTGAGGCTGGAGGATATCGTTATGTTCTCACTCACCGATGACTTGAGTAGATATGGGTATGTCTACTTGATGAAACACAAGTCCGAGACCTTGAAAGGTTCAAGGAATTTCGAATGAGGTAGAGAATCAACGGACCGAAAGATAAAGTTCCTATGATCGATCGGAGGAGAATATTTAAGTCACAAATTTGGTACACACTTAAGGAAATGTGAATCGTTTACAACTCACGCCGCCTCGAACACCTCAACAGAATAAAGTGTCCGAACGTCAGAATCGCACTCTATTGGATATGGTGCGTCTATGATGTCCTTACCGATTTACCGCTATCATTTTGGGGATACGCCTAGACAGCTACATTCACTTTAAATAGGGCACCGCCTAAACTGCTGAGACGACACCGTATGAATTATGGTTTGGGAAGAAACCTGCTCATTTCTAAAAGTTTGGGGATGCGATTTATGTCAAGAAACTTCAACTCGAAAAGCTCGAACCCAAGTCGAAAAATGCGCTTCATAGGATACCCTAAGGAAACCATTGGGTATACTCTTCTACTTAAGATCCGAGGGCAAGATCTTTGTTGCCAAGAACGGATCCTTCTCGAAAAGAGTTTTCTCGAAAAGAAGTAAGGGAGGAAAGTAGAACTCGATGAAGTACTACCGAACGAGAAAGTAGTGCACTCAGAAAATGTTCGTGATACCTACACCAACCAAGAGGAAAATAATGATGATGATCAAGGTACTGGATCAAGTTGCTAACAATCAGAGGTCCATTAAGGACACATTCCGCACTGCAGTGGTACGGCAACCCCGCCCCGGAAATCATGTTGTTAGACAACGTGAACCTTCAAACTATGAAGAAGAATGGCGGCCCAGATTCCAACGAATGGCTTGAAGCCATGAAACCGAGATAGAATCCATGTATGAAAACAAAGTACGGAATTTGACAGACTGTTCGATGATTACGCAGCAATAGAAATCAAATGGATCTTTAAGAAGAAGACAGACGCGATGGAAATGTTACCATCTATAAAGCCGACTTGTCGCTAAGGGTTATCGACAAGTTCAAGGATTGACTACGACGAGACATCCTCTCCCAGAAGGTTGAAGTCCGTCAATCATGTTAGCAATCCGCGATACTATGATTATGAGATATGGCGATGGACGCCAAAACGGCATTCCTTAACGGACATCTTAAGGAAGAACTGATATGATGCGCCGGAAGGTTTTGTCGATGCTAATGCTAATAAAGTATGCAAGCTCCAGCGATCCATTTATGGGCTGGCAAGCATCTCGAGTTGGAACATTTGCTTTCATGAGATGATCAAAGGCTTAGTTTATGCAGACTTATGGAGAAGCTCATGCTATAAGAAAGTGAGGGAGCTCAGAGCATTTCTCATATTATATGTAGATGACATACTTGATGGGAAATGATATAGAACTGACAACATTAAGGCCTACTTGAATAAGTGTTTTCAATGAAGGACCTGGATAAGTTATATATTAGGCATCAAGATCTATAGGGATAGATCAAGACGCTTCATAGGTATTTCACAAAGCACATACCTGATAAGATTTTGAAGAAGTTCAAATGGATCAGTCCAAGAAAGGGTTCTTGCTCGTCAGCAGGTGTGAGATTGAGCTCGGCTCAATCCTCACCACGGCAAAAGATAAAGAAGAGATGAGTGTCATCCCTATGCTTCAGCCATAGGATCTATTATGTATGCTATGTTGTGTACCACCCGATGTAAACCTTGCCATAAGTTTGGTAGGGTACCAAAGTAATCCCGCAAGGAACACCGGACAGCTGTCAAGAATATCCCCAAGTACCAAAAGGACAAAGGACATGTTTCGCTTATGGAGGTGACGAAGAGCTCGTTGTAGAGGGTTACGACGCTTAGCTTCGATACGATCCGATGACTCTAAGTCACAAACCGGATACGTATATGTTGAATGGTGGAGCGAAGCTGGTGCAGCCGCAAGCGCAGCATCGGCGGATCTATGTGAAGCAGAGTACATGGCGCCTTGGAGGCAGCGCGATGAAGCAATTTGGGTGAAGGAGTTCATCACGACCTAGAGTCATACCCAATGCCGGGCCGATCAAACTTCTTCAGGACAACACCGAGCTATCGCTTTGCCAAGGAGCCCAAGTTTCACAAGAAGACGTGCACATCGTTGCCGCTCAACTCCATCCGTGAAAATGTTCAAGACGGAGACATAGATATTTGCAATGTACATTCGATCTCAATGTCGCATCCGCTGACTAAACCTCTCGCGAGCAAACATGATCAACACCGTAACTCTATGGGTGTGCGATTCATCACAATGTAACTAGATTATTGACTTAGTGCAAGTGGAGACTGTTGAAATATGCCCTAGAGGCAATAATAAAAGGATTATTATTATATTTTGTTCATGATAATAGTCTTTATTCATGCTATAACCGTATTATCCGGAAATCGTAATACACGGTGAATACATAGACCATAATATGTCCCTAGTAAGCCTCTTGTCGACTATCTCGCTGATCAATAGATAGTCATGGTTTCGGCTATGGACATTGGATGTCGTTGATAATCTAGATCACATCATTAGAATGATGTGATGGACAAGACCCAATCCTAAGCATAGCACAAGATCGTAGTTCGCTTGCTAGAGCTTTTCCAATGTCAAGTATCTTTTCTCGCACTATGAGATCGTAACTCCTGATACCGAGGAGTGCTTTGGTGTACCAAACGCCACAACGAATCGGGTGACTATAAAGGTGCACTACAGTATCTCCGAAAGTGTCTGCGGTTGACACGATCGAGATCGATTTGTCACTCGTATGACGGAGAGGTATCTCGGCCCACTCGTAATGCGCCATCATAATGAGCTCAAAGTGACCAAGTGGTTAGTCACGGATCATGCATTATGGTATTTGTAAAGTGATTTGCCGGTAACGAGACCGAACAAGGTATTGGGATACCGACGATCGAGTCTCGCAAGTAACGCATCGATTGACAAAGGGAATTGTATACGGGATGATCGAATCTCGACATCGCGGGTTCATCGGATGAAATCATCGAGAGCATGTGGGAGCCAACATGGGTATCCAGATCCCGATGTTGGTTATTGACCGAGAGTCGCCCTCATGTCTGCGATGTCTCCGAACCCGTAGGGTCTACACACTTAAGGTTCTGACGCTTAGGGTCATTAGGAAGACTTGTATGTGATTACCGAATGTTGTTCAAGTCCCGGATGAGATCCCTGACGTCACGAGGAGTTCCATGGTCCGGAGGTGAAGAATTATATATGGGAAGTTGTCATGCGACACCGGAAAGTTTCGGGGCATCAGATTGTACCGGGCCACCGGAGAGGTTCCGGGTCCACCGAGGGGCCACTTCTCCGATTCATGGGCCGCATAAGGTGGAACCAGCCCTCGGAGGGTGGGCACCCACCCCTTGGGCCCATGCGCCTAGGGTTGGGGGAACCCAGCGGGGGCGCCTTGCTTGGGGGCAAGTCCTCTCGCCGCCGCCTCTAGATCCCATCTAGAGGGGCCGCCCCTTGCCCCTTTCCCTATAAATAGGGTGAGGAGGCTACACACAACCCAAGGCGCAGCCCTCCCTCCCCAACACCTCTCCTCCGCACGTGTTTACGGCTCCTCGCCGAGAGTTCGCCGCACCAACACCACCACGCCGCCGCAGCTGCCGCTGGAGCTATCTTCTCAACCTCTCCTTCCTCCTTGCTGGATCAAGACGGAGGAGACGCCGTCTGCATCAGACGGTGTTGAACGCGAGTCAGTCGCTCAAAGACTTGGTCATCGGTGATCCGAATCACGGCGAGTACGACTCCATCATCACCATCCCCTTGAACGCCTCCGACGCGATCTACAAGTGGTATGTAGATGCAATCTACTTCTTGACTCGCTGCTTAGATGAACTCATAGATGGATCTGGTGAAACCGTAGGAAAAATTTAATTTTCTGCAACGCTCCCAACGAGGGGGATTGGCGGCCTTCAAGAAGGGGAACAACGAACGCCGCCAAAGATCGCGGGCAGCCGAACAGCCAAGGGTTTCTCCAATCCATCCCCGAGAGGAAGCACCATCGCCAGATCCGCCCAAGGGCAAACGGGAAGCCCTAGGAGCCACCACGCCGCCCGATTCCACCCACACGGCCAGAGCGGCACTCCCCTGGCTCGCACCACCACCGGCCGGACGGGGCCCACCCGCTGGTCACCGCCACCACGCGAGGCGAACTGCTGCGGATCGTGAGCAACACCGAGCCCAACGCACCGCCAAGCACCACCCACCCACCACGCCGCCACACCATGCCCTCGCCAAGACCACGCCGCTCATGGGCCCGAACCCGCGCCCTAACGAAAGCAGGGGAAGGCCCTGCTGCTGACGGACTGCCGCTGGCCAATGCGAGCCGCGGCGCGAGGGAGGAGTCGGCGAGGGGCCAGCTGATCGGGGTTAGGGTTTCCTCCGCCGCTGGAAGGGGAGTGGATGTCGTGGTATCCGTAACTTCCGTCAAGGGTCCTTTAGTGATGGTTCCTCAAAATGGGTTTTAGTGATACATGATGTATTTGTCATAATACTTACTTGAGTAGTTAACATCTCCAATAGCTAACCTTCGGGTGATCGCCGCTGCTAGCCACCTCATCATTTTTACTGTGCTAGTAGAGAGAAAAACGAAGGGGTAAAAGGGACGGACTCTACCGAGCCTTGTATGCTGGTGGCGAAGGGCACCACGCCTGTCTCTGTTCTGATCAACAGAACGGCCCGTTTGTTTGTCCCTGAGGAGCTCAATCGGCTGTGACTTCGTATTCTCTGGTGCGGTGTCCATGGGCATTTGCATGCTCGGGTGGACTGGAACGTCCAACCACCGCTTGCTAGAGTTGATTCGCATGTCGTTATTGGTTCAGTAATAATGGCTATGTGTTGTACGTATACTCCACCACGAGGATGATGTGATGTGCAGGTTATCCGTACTAATCTGCGCGAGATGGGGTGTGATAATGAACATTGAGTCAAATCTGCATGAGCTGCGGTGTGATGATCAAATGAGCCGCACACATGTCATATGGGTGGGGCGTAGTTTTTTTAATATAATTTTTTTTCATTTTAAAATGTTCTTCTTTAATTTTTTTTGAGAATTCCAAAAGTTAAAATTCATAAAAATCAAGTTTTAAAGAAATGCTCATAAATTCGAAAAATGTATGTGTTTTACTAGCCTCACAATACCTCCCAGTTTTCAAAAAATGTTCATAATTTGAAAAATGTTTGTGCACTAACAAATGTTCGCTACATGGCTACAATATCTCCTAGGTTTTCAAAATTAACTGTGTTTTCAAAAAGTCCAAGATTTTTGAAAATATTTGAGCTTATTTTTTTCTCAACTTTGCAAAATATCCGCTTTTAGAAATATTTAGTATTTCCAAACAGACTGTTTCGTTTGTTCTTAGGATCGGGCGCTGTGGTTCGCTTCATTTTAAGGCCTTGTACAATGCAAGGTGCTTAGGAGAGGTGCTGGACAAATAAACTAGGTTTCTATAAGCACCGGTGCTTATTAGACGTAGACGCTAATTGCCGCCTCTGTATAGAAATAGGCGCTGGAGCTCAGAAAATCAGGTTTATTTTTCTAAGCGCTTTTCAAGCACCTCACATTGTACAAGGCCTAACACTCTGCTGCCTAATGACTTAACAAGACACACGTGCTCGTCGCTGTACTGGCTAACATCCGCAGGTGTAGCTGAAACGTCCTGTTCGAATCCTCTCGGGCACCTATTTTTTTTTTACATTTTTATAACTGGCACGAACTGCTGGTACAATATCCGCATGGGCCGGCCCATAGCGGCTCCACGCAGCCAATAATCCCAGGTTCGACCCGCACGCCAACAATCTCTGTTTGGAAACACTCTAAGGTTCAAAATAGACTTTAAGGTCCAAAATAGACCGATCGAGAATTCAATGCTGATTTCAGGGATTGAAAGGTTGAATTTAGCTTACAAGTTCAAGGTTTGTTTTTCTTATAATATTGGTGTTTGATTAATATAGAGATTCAGCTCATTTGAAATAAAAAAGTTAAACATCACGAAGCTACAGTACAACCAGGGTATGACCTAGCATCGAGGTACTGGGTGCCAAACATCATTACCTAGTTAAAAGTTGTAGAAATTACACAAAAGTTGTATGACTGGGCCTAAACTTCATAGTAAATCCAACAAATAGTACAAAAGTAAGGTTAAATACACTATACCAACTATTTTCTTCTTCATAGGTGCCACACCACACACACACACATCCACCTCATGTACCTCTGACGCGCCACAGTCTCCAAAGGAGAAACAAAAGGTGATACTTCACCTATCAAAAAAGAAAAGAAAAAACAAGACCGACGGTCCTTAGAATAGAATAATAAACAAAAATAGGAAACCTACCAGCATTTGCTATCATCATACTAACATACGCTACAACCAACCACGCATTTCTAAGAGTTGATGATGATGTGTTGTATTTAATTGGTGCCCATCGCCCCCATGTTCCATTCAGTCTGCATGACTGGTCGTCCAAATTTGCATGAACTAGGCTATGATATCAAATAAGCTGCATGCTCAGGGCATAAATGGGTCGCATTTCAAGCCTTGATCAATCATTTGTGATAATGTCGAGCCTTCTTTTGAAGCAAGTGGGATGTATTTGACCAAAAAGTTTTGTGTGTGCCTGGTCTTTGAGAACTGAGATATTGGAGTAAACCAAGCATAAATTTTGTCGAGGCCCCCGCCAAGATATATCTCTCTGAAGAAGCTGTCATTACCCATGCCCCTATTACCTTTCTAAGATTTGCATTTATGAAACTAGATGATTGCAACGATCACAGAAAGCCATCTGCAGTTATGCAAATGACATGTCAGCAAGCAACCACAGGAATGCAGATTCTAGATGAGCACACGCCTAAAAGAAGTAGTGACGCTGTCGCTGAGTTCAGGTTGTCAAGATCAATGAGTAGGAGCTTAGTGTTACGCTTACCCGAGAGATTAGCACAACACATGGCCGCGGATGAAGGGAACCACATCATCCTCGATCCGGCGTTGTCATGTTCATTTGGTGAGCTCCAAGGATGTGCCTCCGGGAGCCCGTGAGAGTGTGACGAGGTGTTCGTGGGCGTCGCTGTGGCAACCCCTGGCCGACCTTCATGTGGGGGAACGAGTAATTTCAAAAAATTCCTACGCACACGCAAGATCATGGTGATGGCATAGCAACGAGAGGGAGTGTTTCGCCCACGCATCTCATAGACCAGCGAAGCGCTATGACAACGCAGTTGATGTAGTCAGACGCCTCACGATCCGACCGATCCAAGTACCAAACGCACGGTACCTCCGAGTTCAAAGACACGCTCAGCTCGATGACGATCTCCGCCTTCATTCAAGAAAGTTCGGAGAAGAGTTCCATCAAGACGATGGCGCAGGACGATGATGATGTTCTACGGCGCAGGCTTCACCAAACTCCGCGACGATATGACCGAGGTGAATATATGGAGGGGGCACCGCACACTGCTAAGGAACGATCACAAGATCAACTTGTGTGTCATGGGGTGCCTCCCCGCCTTGATATAAAGGAGCAGGAGGGGCGGCCGGCCCAGGAGGGCGGCTATGGGAGTCCTACCCCACCGGAGTAGGACTCCTCCTTCCTGTTGAGTAGGAGGGGAAAGAGAAGAGAGGAGGAAGGAAAAGGGGCCTTCCTTGTCCAACTTGGACCAAAGGGGGGCTGCGCCTCCTTCCTTTCGGCCTCTCCTAATCCTGTATGGCCCAATAAGGCCCATATACCCCCGCGAATTCCCGTAACCTCCAAGATTCAAAATACCCGGATCACTTAACCTTTCCAACTCCAATATAGTCATCCAATATATCGATCTTTACGCCTCGACCATTTCGAGATTCCTCATGTCCCCGATCTCATCCGGGACTAACTCCTTCGTACATCAAAACTCATAAACTCATAATATAACCGCCATCGAACCTTGCTGCAGGATTCTACGGGTTCGAGAACTATGTAGACATGACCTAGAACTATTCTGGTCAATAACCAATAGCGGACCGATGCCCATATTGGCTCCATATTCTACGTAAGATCTTTATGTCAAACCGCATAACAACATATGTTGTTCCCTTTGTCATCTGTGATACATTTGCCCGAGATTCACGCGTCAGATCCAATACCTAGTTCAATATCGTACGGCAAGTCTCTTTACTGCTACGAATGCATCATCCCTAACTAACTCATTGGTCTACATTGCTTGCAAGGCTTATAGTGATGTGCATTACCGAGAGGGCCTGAGATACCTCTCCCACAATCGGAGTGACAAAACCTAATCTCAAATACCAACTCAACATGTACCTTCGAGACACCTGTAGTAATTCTTTATAATCACCCGCCATGCCAGACGCTTGGTAGCACCCAAAGTGTTCCTCCGTAAATGGGAGTTGCATAATCTCAGTTACAGAACATGTATAAGTCATGAAGAAAGCAATAGCAACATACTAAACGATCAAGTGCTAGGCTAACGGAATGGGTCATGTCAATCACATCATTCTCCTAATGATGTGATCCGTTAATCAAATGACAACTCTTTGTCCATGGCTAGGAAACATAACCATCTTTGATAAACGAGCTAGTAGTAGAGGCATACTAGTGACACTATGTTTGTCTATGTATTCACACATGTATTATGTTTCCTAATACAATTCTAGCATGAATAAACATTTATCATGAAATAAGGAAATAAATAATAACTTTATTATTGCCTCTAGGCATATTTTCCAGCCTCCCACTTGCACTAGAGTCAATAATCTAGTTCACATCGCCATGTGATTTAACACCAATATTCATATTTGTATATGATTAACACCCATAGTTCACATCATCATGTGACCAACACCCAAAGGGTTTACTAGAGTGTGATCTGTTTTGCTCGTGAGAGAAGCTAGTAACGTGGGTCTCGTCACATTCAGAAATGATGTATTTTGCAAAATATTCTATGTCCACAATGTTCAAGACTGAGCTACTCTAGCTAATTGCTTCCACTTTCAATATGTATCCAGATTGAGACTTAGAGTCATCTCGATTGGTGAAAGCTTGCATCGTTGTAACTCTTTACGACGGCCTTTATCACCTCCATAATCGAGAAACATCTCCTTAGTCCTCACTAGGATATTTCGACCGCCCCAAAGGATCTACTCTTAGATCAAAATTGTATTCCTTTGTCAAACTCGAGCAAGGTATACAATAGGTCTGGTTTACAAAGATAGCATACTTTATAGAACCTATGATCGAGGCATAGGGAATGATTTTCATTCTCTTTCTATTTTCTCGCCATGGTCGGGTCTTGAGTCTTACTCAACTTCACACCTTTGTATCATGGCAAGAACCTTCTTTGACTGTTCCATTTTGAACTATTTCAAAACTTATCAAGGTATGTACTCATTGAAAATCTTATCGCCGCCTTGATCTATCTATATAGATCTTGATGCTCAATGTAAGCAGCTTCACCGAGGTCTTTCATTGAAAACTCATTCAAACACCCTTTATGCTTTGCGTAATAATTCTACATTTCCGATCAACAATATGTCATTCACATATACTTATTTAAATGTTGTAGTGCTCCCACTCATTTGTAAATACAGCCTTCCAAAAGTCTGTATAAAACCATATGCTTTGATCAACTCAATCAAAGCGATATTCCAACTCCGAGATGCTTGCACCGTCCATATTGATGGATCGCTGAGCTTACACATTTTGTTAGCATCTTTAGGATTGACAAACCTTCTAGTTGCATCATATACAACTCTTCTTTAATAAATCCATTAAGGAATGCAGTTTTGACATCCATTTGCCGATTTCATAAATGTGCAATTGCAACATGATTCTATGACTTAAGCATCGACACGAGTGAGAAAATCTCATTGTATTCAACATCTTGAACTTGTCGAAAACCTTTATGCATAAGTCGAGCTTTGTAGATAGTAACACTACTATCAAATCCGCCTTCTCTTGAAGATCCGCTATTTTCTATGGCTTACGATCATCGGCAAGTCCACCAAAGTCCACACTTTGTTCTCACATGGATCCTATCTCGATTTCATGGCTCTGCCATTTTCATGAATCGCTCATCATCGCTCTCATAGTTCGTAGGTTTATCATGGTCTAGTAACATGACTTTCGTAATGGATTACTGCATTACCGCGCGGACTGCATCGGAAGACCTACAAGGTTCTCGTAGTAACTTGATCAAGTTTCATGATCATCATCATTAGCTTCCTCACTAATTGGTGAATCACGAACTGATTTCAGTGATGAACTATTTTCCAATTAGGGAGAAGGTACAACATTCATCAAGTTCTACTTTTCCCACTCACTTCTTTCGAGAGAAACTTCTTCTAGAAAGGATCCATCTAAACGAATAACTTGCCTTCGGATCTGTGATAGAAGGTGTACCCAAGTTTCCTTTGGGTATTCTATGAAGACGCATTCTCCGATTTGGGTTCGAGCTATCGTGTTGAAACTTTTCACATAAGCATCGTGAGCCCCAAAATTTAAGAACGATACTTAGGTTTCTTAAACCACAGTTCATATGGTGTCATCTCAACGGATTTAGATGGTGCCCTTTTAACGTGAATGCGCTTGTCTCTAATGCATAACCCCAAAACAATAGTAGTAAATTAGTAAGAGACATCATAGATCGCACCATATCCAATAAAGAGCGTTACGACGTCGACACACCATAACGCTGTGGTGTTCTGTATGCGGAGTGTGAAACTATTCCACATTGTTTTAATTGAAGACCAAACTCAGAATCAAATATTTGTCTTCGCGATCAGATCGATAAACTTTATTTTCTTGTTACGATGATTTTCTACTTCACTCGAAATTCTTTGAACCTTTCAACTATTTTAGACTTATGTTTCATCAAGTAGATATACCCATATCTCGCTCAAATCATCTTGTGAAGGTCGAAAATAACGATATTTGCCACGAGCATCAACACTCATTGGATCGCATACATCGGTATGTATTATTTCCAATAAGTCAAGAGTTGTTCCATTTTTCCGGAGAACGGAGTTTTAGTCATCTTGCCCAAAAGGCACGGTTCGCAAGCATCAATGATTCATAACCAAGTGATTCCAAAATCAATCTTTATGGAGTTTCTTCATGCGCTTTTAACAGATATGACCCAAACCAAGTCACAAATAAGTTGCACCATCATTATTAAATTTGCATCTTTTGGCATCAATATTATGAATATGTGTATCATCACGATCGAGATCCAACAAACTATTTTCATTGGGTGTATGACCATTGAAGGTTTTATTCATGTAAATGTAAAACAATTATTCTCCGATTTTAAATGAATAACCGATGAATAAACATGATCAAATCATATTCATGCTCAACGCAAACGCTAAATAACATTTATTTAGGTTTAACACTTATCCCAAAGTTTAGGAGGTGTGATGATGATCATATCAATCTTGGAACTACTTCCAACACTCATCGTATTTCCCTTCAACTAGTCTCGTTATTCTGAACTCCTGCTTCGAAGTTACTAATCTTAGCAACCTAACAAGTATCAAATACTGGGGCTACTATAAACACTAGTAAGGCACACATCAATAACCAGATATCAAATATACCCTTGTTCACTTTGCCATCCTTCTTATCCACCAAATATTCATGGCATTTCCGCTAAAGGACCATTTCCTTTGCAAGAGAAACACTCGCCAGGCTTTGGTCCAGCTTTTGGGCTTCTTCGGGAGTGACAACTTACTTGCCATTCTACATGAAGTTCCCTTTCTTTCCCTTTGCCCTATTCTTGAAACTAGTGGTCTCGCCAATCATCAACACTTGATGCTCTTCTTGATTTCTACCTTCATTGATTTCAACATCACGAAGAGCTCGGGAATCGCTTGTCATCCCGACATCGTAGTTCATCACAAGTTCTAGTAACTTAGTGATGGTGACTAGAGAATTCACAATCATTATCTTATCTCGAAGATTAATTCCCACTTGATTCAAGCAATTGAAGTACCTGATAATCTGAGCACATGCTCACTAGTTGAGCGATTCTCCTCCATCTTTAGCTATAGAACTTGTTGGAGACTTCATATCTCTCAACTCGGTATTTGCTTGAAATATTAACTTCAATTCCGAACATCTCATATGGTCCATGATGTTCAAAACATCTTTGAAGTCCCGATTCTAAGCCATAAAGCATGGTGCACAAAACTATCAAGTAGTCATCATATTGAGCTAGCCAAACGCTCATAACGCCTCAGATCCGCCTCCCGAATAGGTCCTGTCACCTAGTGGGCATTAGGACATAATTCTTCTGGCAGAATGAGGATAAACCTCAGATCATGGATCAAATCCATCATGTACTAACATTTT